>OY723388.1:9212859-9354425 GCA_963210295.1 Ophion ellenae
ACCCAATTGCTTCTTGAATCCTTCTTGAATGGCCCTCTTGCGTTCCTGGGTAATTTTTTTTTCTTCGGCACTTCGAGCTTGCCATTTTTTAATGCCGAGTTTGTAAGACACGTGTAAGCAATACTCGAAGCACCGTATCCACGCATGCAGCGTCGACAATCCGAACTTCAAATTTGTTTCATTGATTTCCCTTTGCAATACAGTGTCGATGGCATTAAAATCTTTGCTGGTTGCTCCACACAAATAGCACCGTTGAGCAGATTTCGTCAATGATACAGCGTTGCAAACTTTACCATCTATCATGGTGAACAACAACTTGTACATTACGGAGATTTCTTTTCCATCTATTACACTTTCGAATGGACGAAGTGACTTTATTTGTTCTTCAACAATTTGGACTTCATTAAGTGTTGACTCTGTGTCTTCGCGTAGAAACAGTAGTCTAAGCGGTCTACAAAATCGTGGAGACGAGGGTCTGGGGTTCTTCCAAACAACTATTTCTTCCTTCGATTGTTGATCATAACACACGAGTTGTAATGGCACGACTGAAGTAAAGAATACATGCGCATCAGATTTGCTGTCATCACTGAACGTCTGCTTATATTCACTTTGCCCAGAACTTCCATCGCAACCCCACTTGCAAATCAAGTCCATTTTACGAACATTATCTGGAGTCAATCTTTGAATGAGTACATTTTGGACGAGTAAAATACGTTCAACTGTATGATCTAATAGTGCCTGTAGTTGGACTTCTGCACTACTCTCTGTAATCCTGATTGCATCACGTGGTGGATAACAACGCTTTTTTGCTTTCATCACTTTTTCGTAAGACGGATATAGCTTACAGTTATTTTCCTTCCCTAATCTTCTCATTCCCTGGTAAGTACTCTTGGAGAATTTATATTCAATCATAGCGGAAAGTGCAGCCTCTTCGGATAAAGTAATTTCATCCGTTGCTGAGTAAGCTTTACGATACTTGGAAGCTCTTAAAGGACTCGTCATTGTTACGTCCTTAATAACTTTTGCGGCGTCGGATTGTCCTGAAGAGCGAAGGCTCATCTGAGTAGCGTATGCTAACTCGACCGAGTTGAACGATGTACGAATATCTTGGGTCTTCCTTCGTTTAGATCTTTCACTGGACATTGTAAACTCAAGGGACGGGCGGCCGCCCGTATTACCCGGGCTTGTTACTACAGTGTCTGTAGGTGCGGCAAAACATACCTGCTTGCTAAGCCATTCACCGTTATTCTTGAAAAATACACAGGATTTTCTGTGAGCTTGTTGCCACCTCGTTCTCATTTGATTGAAGAGTATCGAAAAAGTCTGTTTCGAGTCCTCAGGCACTACAACTGTACGTCCGGTGTCCTTGGAAATTTTTTCTACCATAAATTCGATCAGGGAAGCGAATTTATCGGATAAATGCTCGCTGATTATCAGAAATACTTCTTTCCTTGTCAGCACCAATTCTTTGTAACTGGATCCTGTAATAAAGACATAAAATTGTAGAAAATTGGTGTTAAAGGAAAAGATAAAATTTTCAATTAATACAAAAACTTGAACAATGTACATTATTTTACCAAATAAATAACCGCAATAATTGAAATAATTTTAAGAAAATTAGACAGAAAATATTGACATGGATTTGGGTAAAAGAAAGCTTTGCTTACTATATAATATATATATATTCAAATATTTTATTTGAATGTTATAACATTTCATTCATATTTAAGAAATTTTTATGTGGTTGATTTTAATATGTATATATATATATGCATACGTATATATCATAATTAAATCACAGAAAATTTATATATATATATATACACATACGTATATATTAAAATAATTTATTTCAAGCGTATAACAGCCGTCTTGTCCGTTATGATGCTACTTCACCCATTCTCAGGTAGAGGCGCAGAGGCTGCTCAATAGTGCCGCGTGCACGCTCGGCTACCGCACGATGCGAAAAAAATCATAACGGACAAGACGCACGTTTTCCGCAGGTAACTCTTGTAAATTTCGAAAGCTTATACATTAAACTAAAGGCCGAGACTAGGAGCTTTGCAAAATGTGACAAAATATACAACTTTTCGGACCGTTGAAAATATAAGTTTTCAAAATTATTCAATTTTATTTATGCCGAAGGCTATACTACATTTCAATCATTTATACATAAACTTTAGATTCAACCGATGTAAAAACATGTTCTACATACCTCCAGAAGTCGTATCCATGTTGCAGAATTGAAATTAAACCCGTCACTTTAAAGTTATGGGTTTTTGAAGTCAGCGTTATTTTCGTCTGTTCAGCGCGTGACACGTACACTCTTCACGAACACTAACTGCCAACTGACGCTGCGGCGCAGGTATATACTTAAAGGGCTTTCCCTTCCACAATAGAATGCAGTTACTAGTCCTCTACCTGAATGACTACTCAACTGACCCTATTTCGAAAATTTATTTTTTGGGGTTTTGGCCAGGTTTTTGGGCTTTTCTCCTACTGTGCGGCACTCGGCTGCCGCATGCAGGATCCCCCTCCCCCTCCGCCATGTATACCGCGGCTTCCCCGCGCTCGACTCCCCCGCCCCGCTCCCCCCTGAGATCCCACGGTTAGAATTGGCCTAGCTCTACTACGAGTATCAATATTCTAGAATAAAACGTAACTTTATATCAAGAAACACGGAACGAAGACTTTGAACGCGTTTTTCTCGAAACTATAATAGTTTTTTCGACCTTGTCCGAGCGAATACTTGAAAACTTATCAACCGATTTTCAATTTTTTACAAAACATTTATGTAATCGCAGTGACTAAGGCTGTACGTATCGGCTTTTTTTTAAACATTTGATAATTACTATTCTTAAAGACTGCTTGAATACAGAAAAAGGGCCTTGAAAATAGAAAAAAATTCCAAACGGTCGGCATTTAAAAAAAACAAAATAAAAAAACGGCTACGCATAACGATAGCTACATTTGCATAGATATCGATAAATTGTTGACTTTTAATTTACAGAGAACCTTTTATACAGATATCGCTGGGACAGAGAAGAGACATTTTTTTCGTCGTCAAATCAAGGCTTATATCTCGGTTAAAGGGTGAGATGCAGTCAGAGGCGTAAAAAACGAGCATGTTCAATCATTTTTTTTTTATAGTAATTAAGTTTGTTTTACAAAAGTGCTTACACAGACTTTTTATGTTATATTTCAACTTGACTTGTACAAATTTTCAAAGAAACATATTGATTATTTATAAAAATATCGCCATCTTTGCCAAACCCCCTTCGGCATGTAGTGCTTTGCGGTGACCATCATAAAATTTTGCTGGAACATCCGAAAGCAAAAAAACCAACAAAAAAAATTGGTTAAATAATAAATCTAGTCCTCAATCGAAACTTTTTTTCAAAAATTAACAAAATGGCGGCTTCCGACGGATAACTTTCGATTTTTGACGAAACAATCGCTCGTTTATTGTTTTAAAAAAAATAGAAATTTTCAACAAAAATGAAAATCCTTCGATTAAGGACTAGTGTTTAATGCTATCAATAAGCACTCCACATTTCATTGAAAACCATCGAGTGGTTTTTGAATTATAGTGGCCACCGACTTGTAAAACATAGTTTCGAGAAAAACGCGTTTAAAGTTTTTCTATGTGGATACGATATTATATGTTCGTAAAAATTTGAGCTTGATGGAAGAAGCTCAACTTTTTTAAAGTATTTTGATCCGCTGAATCCGAATATCACAATTTTTGCCGAAAAGTCGAGCATTCAATTGTTTATAGCTAATTGTTAAAACAATTTCTAAAAAAATTAAATTTTTTCGCGATAAATTATTATTTTTTAAACATTTTGCGCCATTTTAAGATGAAAGTATTCTTTGTAAAATTTTTCTAAAGTTCATAGTTTTTGGGTGGTAAATTTTTGAAAATTTCTGAAAGAGTTTTCCTTTACACTTGATTTATGTCTATAAATACTAATTAAAAAATTACTTACATCGAATCATCAATTCCTGGCCCACACAATAGGGCTTCTGCCGATGTGGAAGCTTCCAAAATATCAATTTGTTGTTGTCTTCGAAGCATTCTGCCTTCCCGGGTATTATCGTTTCCACGTTTGTCAGCCGCTACCTGACGAGGGGACCCGACGCCTCTTCACTAATTGTGGGATATCCCGAAAACTATTCATCGGATTGACTTGAAATTTTCACGGAATATTTTCGAAACATCATACTACGCGGAAATGTAAAAAAAAATCCATTTTTTGAAAATTCTGACTGCATCTCAACCCTTAATTTTCAAGGTTTTGTCATAAAAATTGGTATAAAACTAGATTAATATATTTTTCTTAAAACAAGTATAAACCCGATCCTTTCGTAATTCGTTATGTTTATGAAAAAAATAGCAATTATTGACGATAAAGCACCCGTTACGTAATGGAATGGCGGGGGGGGGGGGGGGGTTCTGGACAAGCGTTACGGTCCCGTTACGTGGGGGAGGAGGGGTCAAACATTGGGAAAGTTTGCGTTACGTAATTTGTGTACGCCCCCTAAATTCGATGAGAATACGGGGCCATCCATAAATTACGTAACGCAAAATTTCCCAATTTTAAACCGCCCTCCCCCAACGTATCGGGACCGTAACGCTTGGCCAGACCCCCCACCTACGGGTGCTTTGTTATCAATAATTGCAACACTAATTTTTTTCATTGACATAACTAATTATGAAAGGATCGGGTTTATACACATTTTATGAAGTATATATTCAACTAGTTTTATACCAGTTTGTATGACAAAATCTTGAAAATTAACCGAGATATATGCCCCAATTTGACGACGGAAAAAAAAAATTCTCTTCATTGTCCCATCGATATCTTTATGAAAGGTTATCTGGAAATTGAAAGTTAACAATTTATCGATATCTGCACAACTGTAGCTATCGTGTTGGGTAGCCGTTTTTTTATTTTGTTTTTTTTTTTTACACCATGCCGACAGTTTGACAATTTTTTTCTATTTTTAAGGCCCGTTTTCTGTATTCAAGCCGTCTTTAAAAATAGTAATTATAAAATGTTAAAAACGCGGATACATACAGCCACTGCGATTACAAAAATGTTTTTAAAAGAATTGAAAATCGTTTGATGAGTTTTTAAGTATTCGCTCGGACAAGGTCGAAAAAATTAATTTCGAGAAAAACGCGTTCAAAGTTTGCAATTCGTTTTTTTTACATAAAGTCACGATTTTTTCTAGAATATTGATACGTACATTGAAGTATGTATCTAGTCGCGGCCGATATGACAGTTCTTCATTTTCATGATAATTCACAAAATAATACAATCCTGTACTTTATCTATTGTAAATGATGCCACACCTGTAGGGATTGAGGCCACTAACTGGTCGCGCTACCTGTTCTCACTGAAGTGACTATAACTCCGTCAATTTTCGGACTTGTGAATAAAAATGTAGCCAACATATTTTTCAATACATGTACTTTCAAGAATTATAAAAAAAATGTCCTTTAAATTTTGCTTGGGTGATGTGGGAAAGCTCCTCTGCAAGTTCTTGCACAGTAGCGTGATTTTCCCCCTTAATTGACATTGCGTGTAGAAAGCTGTGAGCTGTCCACGGTAAAATTGCACTCGAGGTTTAAATAAAAAACTTGAACATGCAGAAATTTTGCTATTTCTGGCAGTTATAAAATCCCCCCCCCCCCCCCCGACGGCCCCTAACCATAACCTCAACGATCAGCAACAAAAATTCGCTGTCAAAGGACGTCGGATCATGGATTTCCAACATCTTGACGACAGTTTAAATTGTATTCGCTGTAACAAAGTCAAATACATGCATAAATTGAGCAAATTGAATTTGTTTGCAGAATAAATTTATTTCACATCTGTCTCAAAATTACTAGAACTCGGGGAGAAAAAACACGCTTCGAGTTTCCAGATCACGCGCCGATCAGCAAGCTGCTGCGTACACTGTTGTTGCCATTCCGTTACAGATGGTTGGGCCCGAGTTCGGTGTGGAATAAAATAACCACTTTTCATAAGTCGATATCTCCGAAACTAAACGGTCAAAGTTTGTCACTGTTTTTTTTTAATCAATCCCACAATAGTACTGCGTACACGTGTGTTTTTATTTTGAAATCCTAAGATCCGTTTGGAACCTATATCGAGAAAAGCGAGCAAACTGCTATCGGTTTACGTGTTAGGTATAGGGATCGCTTACAAAAATACCCATATTCAATTGCAATTAACTCATGAACTAAACGGTGAATCGATTTGAATTTTTGGGCATCAGTCCATGAAGGTCATATCTATACTAAGAAAGAAAAAATTGATAAAAAATCGATTCACCGGGGCTTGAACCCGGACCGCAAGCATCGTGAATCCATCATGCTGCCAACTCAGCCACGACGCTCATTGAGGATGAAGAAACATTTATGATATACGCTTATCCATAATGTTTACTGTTGAAATAAAACGCCGAAACGACTCAAGTTGTTGTCAAACGCCAAACGGCAAATGCTCAAGATCTCGTTTTAAACGTCCCACGGTCGTTTCGGCGTTTTATTTTTCCACGCGTTTCGTCGTTGATTTTTTAACCCGCATTCTTGGCATAAACAGGCAACCGAGAGAAAACAATGATCTCGATACATGTTTTTCTCTTTGAAATTCATTTAATGCATATTCCAATCCGCAGTACGACCACACATATATGTAGAGCTCGATCGGACGAGAAACGCGAGGGAAAAACCTCAAAATGTACAACCAGAGATTAGTGGCGAGATGCACAACGCTCCCCTTTTCGGCGTGCCTCGTAAATGGCGCTAAATCGCGGCGGCGAGTTCGGGAATATAATTTCGTGATCATCCCCTCTGTCGAGGTTGCAGATTCCCTTGTAGCCGCACGAGTCCGTGATCACCGCTCAAGTCGGTATCGCAGTCAGCGAGAACACGAATGGGTAGCTCGGTGGGGGAAAAGTCTCTGCCCCTCGCAAATCGCGTTCGCTCAACAGGCGAACGGAGCGAGGTTTTCCGTCCGATCGAGCTCGACATACATGTGTGGCCGTACTGCGGATTGGAATATGCATTAAATGAATTTCAAAGTGAAAAATATGTATCGAGATCATTATTTTCTCTCGGTTGCCCGTTTATGCCAAAAATGCGGGTTAAAAAAATTAACGACGAACCGCGTTGAAAAATAAAACGCCGAAACGACCGTGGAAGGTTCAAAAAGAAATCTTGAGCCTTTGCCGCGATCGTTTCGACATTTTTTTTTCAAC
Source organism: Ophion ellenae (assembly GCA_963210295.1). Taxonomy (NCBI): domain Eukaryota; kingdom Metazoa; phylum Arthropoda; class Insecta; order Hymenoptera; family Ichneumonidae; genus Ophion; species Ophion ellenae. The sequence continues at coordinate 9,220,132 of OY723388.1, forward strand.
AGTAAACATTATGGATAAGGGTGTATCATAAATGTTTCTCTATCTGCAATGAGTGTTGTGGCTGAGTTGGCAGCGTGGCGGATTAAGGATTTTTATGGTCCGGATTCAATCCCCGGTGAACCAACTTTTTTTTCTTCATTTTATATTCAGAAAATTTCGAACTTACTCTCGCTTTAGCTATTCTCGCCTGTTCAGGCATTATTTATAATATTTAATTCGTATATGCTTAATAAAAAAAAAGACATTGCTGCCGGGGATCAGTGCAGCCAGATCGCGCGGAAAAGTTACCCCCTCTCTAGTCTCTTACGCGCCCATCACACAATCACGGTAGCGCGTGTCCGTGAGCGAGCAACGCTCGGACATCTTTCGAAAGAGCCGAGCACGGTCGAAGTTTTCCGACCGCGCCTTCGGCAGCTACACCAATCCATGGACGCTGACCATGTTCATCTGCGGCCAAGCCGAAACGAAGGCTTCGAGGGAAAAAGTAATCTGAGCACGACTCGCGCGTGACATCACCCGACGGCACGCGCGAGGCTTTTAAATGATTTCAATGCTTGTTTAGCTCTTGATTCTCTGCGTTATTAATGGATACGAAAAAATGTATCGCGCACTCTGATCGCTTATTTTTTTAGTTTATACGTTAATTTAAATATAATAATAAATCTAAATTACAACTTATTTATCTTATATGAAATTGTTTACGCTTTACTCATACCCGTCCTTATGCCAAATAAATTATAATTCAAAAAAGTAAGCGGAAATATATTTATATTCGTATTATTACATTAATTCTCATACTTTCATCAAGTGATAAAGCATTATCCCCAAAAACAAGCCAATCATCCATCCGGCCGCGAATCGTAAGTACCAGAAAGTAGACATATTCTACAAGCGATGAGATAGTCCCGTTGGTAGCGTTCCTGGCTTCGGTCCGCAGGGGCCCGTAGTGCAAATTTTTCTCCAAATTTTTCATAATTTGTCATATTTTAGTCATATTTGAGATTTTTGGAGAAAAAATTATTTAATACGGATTCAAATTCCGGTCTATTTCCCAAAAACACATTTTTTCACTGAAAATTCATGATTTCTCATTTTTTTCCCCGACATTTCTCTTTTTCCTATGACCTGAGTGAACGGCTGCGGAGATATCTGTAGAGAAGTTAAAGATGAAAAGCAATGAGGTCTCGTAAAAGAAACTGATTATTATCAGTTTTTTTCCGGAAAGTTTCCTTTTTCTTATTACCTGAGTGAACGGCTGCGAAAATATTGGAAAAAAATTTAAAGATGAAAAAAATGAGATTTTCGTAAAAAAAATTGTTTTTATTTTTTTTCGGATCTCTTTCTTTTTCCTATTGAGTGAAAGGCTGCGGAGATATTCGGAGAAAAGTTATAGATTAAAAAAATGAGATTTTCGTAAAAAAAACTTATTACATTTTTTTATCCTTCATAATTCTGAGAAATAATGAATTTCCGAAATTATTGCAAACATTATTTTCCTTAAGGGGTAACACCACTGTAACGGCCTGCCACGAAGCGTTTTAGACAAATAATACTTAGGGTAATTATTAAGCATATATTGAAGTATATTGTAAAAAAAATGTACGGGAACATATTACAAAATGGCGACACTGCAGCAAATTCTTCCGAGGCATGTTGAACTTAAGGTGTTCTGCGGCACGTAGTATAACTTGTGCCAATTTTAATCTGGACAAAATAATTTTTTTTTATTAAATCTAGATGAGTGTAGCTAGTGAACCACGTAGAGGATTTTAGAAATATTGATTTTTGAGTAATTGCCGAGTATTTGACTAAAAATATTCATTTAGACTTAATCAAACAAATTTTTTGTTTAGATTAAAATTGGCACAGTTATACTGCGTGCCGCAGAGGTTCGACATGCTTCGGAAGAATTGCTGCAGTGTCGCCATTTTGTAATATTTTCGGATAAAAATTTCTAGCAATATACTTAAGTATATGCTCAATAAATACCGCAAGTATTATTTGTTTATCCCATTTTCTTCCGCCAAAAAAAAAAAATTACGAAATACGCTTCCTGTAAGGCCGTTACAGTGGTGTTACCCCTAACAGTCCGTAACAGTAAATTTCCGAAATTTTCCCGTGATCGTAATTAATATGATGAAATATTCGGAGAAATTCGGAGAAACTCGGATGTTTGCGTAAAAATAATTGTCCGCAAAACTCCGAATTCTTCATATTTGTTCCAATTTATAGAAAAATTCGGAAAATTTTTTCGGAACAAATCGGAGTTTTCCGGATGAAAGCTTTTCCGGAAGCTTTTTTTTAAGTTATGACTACTATTAATTCTTATTTGATTAGTTATTTTTATTAGTTATCATCATTATTTTAATTAGTTATCTTTTAGTGGCGAAAAATTTAACGCGCTTTCTGACCGCTTATTTTATTAGTTTGTACGTTAATTTAAATATAATGATAAATCTAAATTACAACTTATTTATCTTCTAAAAAATTGTTTGCGCTTTACTCACACCCGTCCCTATGCCATAAATATAAATTGTAATTCACAACAGTAAGCGGAAATTTATTTATATTCGTATTATTATATTCATTCTCATATACTTTCATCAGGCGATAAAGCATTATGATAATGCTTTATCGCTTGATGAAAGTATATGAGCGGAAATATATTTATATTCGTATTATTATATTCATTCAATAACTAATCAAATAAGAATTAATAGTAATAATAATTTAAAAAAAAGGCCTCAGCGCGGGGAACGATCCCGCGCTCCTGCGGACCGAAGCCAGGAACGCTACCAATGGGACCATCTTGTCGGTTGTAAATAGGTGCACTTTCTGCTACTTACGATTCGCGGCCGGATACATTATGATAATGCTTTATCGCTTGATGAAAGTATATGAGAATGAAGATTTCGGCGTAGGGATATTGGCGAGCCCACCGCCCGGGAGTGCGTTCAGCGCTCTCGCAGTAGCCACCGGTGTGCAGGGCTAACCACCCAGCATGACGAGAACACGCACGAACATACAAGCACAAACATCTACACAAACACGTCCGAGGGATATACCGGTGATGCGAATGATCAGGTGACCCTATAAACGGGCCATCCTGAGAAAGCGAATGCCCGCGGTCCCCTATAAACGGAGTCCACCGAAAAGCGAATGCCCGGGGTCCCTATAAACGGGCTCCCCCGAAAAGCGAATGTGAGTGAGTGTGCGGATGAATGTCGGAGGGCTCAAGTCCGGAGCACCTTCTGTATGGCTATCGAATGAATGCGAGTAAATGAACACGTACACGTCACAAAGGCGGACACTCACTAGCACGCACATTTAACGCCGGGGGACGGCACTCGGACCCCCGCCGTCCTCCGCGGCAGGCCGCCTCAGTGCGGGCGGTCGGAGGGTACGGCGAGTATAAACCAGGCACGATGCTCCTGGGCCGCTGGATAGTACAGGCGCCCGGGTCCTCTTAGCCGGATGGACCTGGCTGCCCCATCAGTCAGTGTATAATCCCCATACTGTTGTAGTGCCGGGTGGCGCCCGGAACGGGCCCTGCAGCAGTAGCGGGGGGGGGGGGGGGCTCGATGAGGCCACTACTGCCCCCTCTGGGGCGGCCTGTCCTTACCCCAAAACACTCTCACGTACACAAACAAAAGGGAGAAAGGGAGGAACTAAAAACATGAGTACACAACAAAAAGGAAAACGTTTAACCGCATCAAAACAAATGGGGCCCCCAACCCCGACAAGGACAAGTGACACTACGGACGGACGAACGGGACAGAAGACTGCACCGGCTTCGTCCGTAGCGGAGACGGCCGACGCCAGGATCCGGACTCAGCTACAACTGATCCGGGAATGCCTGGTCAAAATGGAGGAAAAGACACGCGTGCAGAGGAACATCAGCACCGTGATCACAACCAACATGGCCCGGATTAGGGAAGCTGCGGACGAGGCATGGCACGAGTGCGACAGGATGCATGTGCTCGGGACTGCCAGCGGAGAGGGTGACGTCGACAAACAACAGACGCCACAGACGAAACGCAAACGCGAGACCACGGGCTCTAGTCCGGATCTCACGCCGGCCAAAAGACCGACGGAGGGAACGGAGCTTACCCCGTGGAAAACGGTGCTCGCAAAGAAGAAGAGGAAGACGACAGACGCACAGGACGGGCAGAAGATGAAAACGGCTACAGAAGCGACAGTGACGCCGGCCACGAACAAGGGGGGTGACGCCCGCCCAGCCCGGAGACCCGGGGCTGGGGTGGTCCTCATTAAGCCCACCAGTGGCAAGACATACGCGGACACACTGCGACGTATGAAAGCCGTTGATCCTGCGACCGAAAAGGTGCAGGTCAACGGCTACCGAAGGACGAAGGACGGAAGTGTCCTGCTCCGTGTCAAAAGCGGGGCGGGAGACCCACAAAACTTCCAGGACAAGCTTCGGCAAGCCTTGGGAGGAGACGCACAAATACGGGACATGACTTCCAGCGTACAACTGGACATACTGGACCTGGACTGTGTGACGGACAAAGAGGAAGTAGCGGAGGCTCTTCGACGAGAGACCAACGGTACGAGGGACCCGAAGGCTCATATCTTCGGCCCAAACAGACATGGACAGTGTATGGCTGTCTGCGACCTTGAGGAGGGCGCTGCAAACGCCCTTCTCAAGAAAGATCGTCTGAAAATCGGATGGATGAACTGCCGTGTCAGGCCTAGGACGACTGTGCCAAGGTGCTATAGGTGCCTTTGGTACGGGCACACTAGGACGAACTGCAACGGCAAGGACAGAGCACAGTGCTGCTACAAATGTGGCAGGACGAACCACGTCGGCAAGGACTGCAAAGACACACCGACGTGCTTCCTGTGCGACGAGGTGGGGCACGAGAGTACCGCGCACCTCCCGGGTTCCGGGGCGTGTGCGGTCTTTAGGGCTGCGCTGGAGGAGTGCAGGAAGAAGACGAAGACGTGACGATCCTACAAGGAAACATGCACAGATGCGAGGAAGCACACCTCCTGCTTCCCCAAATCGCGACTGAACACAACGCTGACGTACTGATACTGAGCGAACAATACAGGGATATGACGACCCCGACGTGGTTCCCGAACGGCGCGGGTACCTCAGCCATTTGGGTCAGGGGTACCAGAACGCGTGTGCTCGACAGCGGAGCGGGGGACGATTACGTCTGGGTGAGGGTGGGCGGCCTCATTTACGTCAGCGTCTACCTGACCCCAAACTGCTCCACCAGAGAGTTCGAGGACAAGACGGGCGGACTGAAGGACGCATTGAGGGAGCTGCCGGGTGACTTAATAGTCGCGGGTGACCTCAATGCGAGAGCGATCGAGTGGGGAATGACCAGGACGGACAGACGTGGACACCTGCTGCTGGAAATGGCAGCAAGACTCAACCTGACTGTAGCGAACACGGGACACGTACCGACGTACATCAGACCGGGGGTGGGCTCCTCGATACCGGACGTGACGCTGACCTCGGACAGTATCGTGCCGCTGATGAGGCAATGGGCGGTGATCGACGACTATACAGCCAGCGATCATCAATACATCGTCTTTGAGGTGGCGGGACCCACAACGACGCAACGCAACAGGTCGGCGCAGACACCGCGGTGGAACACACGGAAACTGGACATCGACAGGTTCTCGAGGGCGCTGCTGGAAGCAGTCGCACCCTCGGAGATTGTCCCGGACGAAATGACGGGACGTACAAGGACCGAACGACTTGTGGACGAGACCTTAAAACTGACGAAACGGCTCTGCAAAGCGTCAATGCCGCGCAAGAGCATCCGACACGACAGACGAGCGACGTACTGGTGGACAGAAGATATCGCCGAACTGCGGAGGCTCTGCATTCGGGCGAAGAGGCGAATGTACCGGGCTCGGGAAAGGGACCGGCCGAATGCGGCTGCTCTTACGACGAAGTACAAAACGGCACGGAAAACGCTGACAAACGCGATAAAAGACAGTAAGAAGCGCTGCTGGAGACAGCTATGCGAAGAGGTGGACCAGGACCCCTGGGGTCTGGGTTACAAGATTGTGACGCAGAAGCTAGGGGCCCGAAGTCCGCCGGAACTCCAAGACGCGACGACCATGGGACAGATAGTTAATGGGCTCTTCCCAACTCACCCGACGAGGGAGGAGCCCTGGGACACGGACGACAGACGAGACGCCCCGGTCTTCACTGAGGAAGAGCTTACTAAAGCTACGACCACTCTGAAGGCGGGGAAAGCACCTGGACCGGATGGCATACCCGGGGAGGCCCTCCGGCTGATGGCACGCCTGAGGCCTGGGATACTCCTCGGCATGTACAACGAATATTAGGATATTAGGACAGGGACATTCAGCGCGCGCTGGAAGACGGCTAGACTGGTCCTCCTTAGTAAAGGAAAAGGAGAGCCGCATATGCCGTCTTCCTATAGACCTCTCAGTCTACTGGACACGACGGGTAAAGTTTTCGAACTTCTACTGAGACCGCGACTGACAGACGCGATAAGAGCGGCCGGGGGCTTGTCCGAGAACCAGCACGGCTTTCGCAAGGGACGATCGACTATAGGGGCAATCCGCAAGGTCATCGAGACCGTCAGGATGACGGACGAGGCCTGTCACGCGGCAAGGCCCCTAGTGATACTGGTGACTCTAGACGTGAGAAATGCCTTCAACTCGGCTAGGTGGGGGGATATCTTGGGGGCGCTGGAAGGCACTCTCCGGATTCCTCCTTATCTACTACGGGTACTGAAGGACTATCTCAACGACAGACGCATCACGTACGAGACGACAGATGGACAAGTGACCAGAAGTATCACCGCGGGTGTCGCGCAAGGATCAATTCTCGGACCGGACCTATGGAACGTGACGTATGACAGCCTGCTGAGGCTGGAGATGCCGCGCAACGCATCGCTCGTCGCTTACGCTGACGACGTAGCGGCGGTGATCGTGGAGCGCAGTGCGGACCTGGCCCAGCTGACACTGAACCAAGTCATGAGACGCGTTGACAGGTGGATGACGGAGCACGGACTGTCTCTTGCACTGGACAAGACGGAGCTTCTCATGCTTACGCGACGACGAATACCGACAATCATTCCGATGACAGTCGGAACGGAATGTATGGGTACCAGAGGAGAAGCTAAGTACCTTGGGGTGACTCTGGACACGAAGCTGACCTTCTGGCCCCATATAAAACGAACGGCCGAGAAGGCGGCGGCGAAGGTGACTTCGCTCAGCCGCCTGATGGCAAATACGCACGGACCGAGACCGTCTATACGGAGACTACTGATGACGACGGCCCACTCGATCCTCCTGTATGGCGCAGAGGTCTGGGCGGACGCGCTGGCCATTAAAAAACACAGGAAGACGATGACGTACGTACAAAGACAGGGGGCACTAAGGATAGCGTGTGCCTGCAGGACCCTCTCGGCAGAGGCGATCCTGGTGGTGGCGGGCGTGATTCCTATAGACCTATTAGCCACAGAATGAAAACGAATATACGAACGCGACGAAAGGACTGAAAGGGCTGACGCGGCAAGGCATGAAAGAGAAAAAACCCTGACGGACTGGCACACACGCTGGATGACCAAGACAACCGGACGATGGACAAGACGGCTAATAACGGACCTAAGACCGTGGACCGAACGGGGTTGGGGGGAGGTAAATTTTTACCTGACCCAGCTCCTCACGGGACACGGATATTTCCGAAATTATCTGTACAACATGAAATGAGTACGTACGCCGGACTGTAAGTACTGCGGACACACACGAGACGATGCGGAGCACACGTTCTTTGCGTGTGACAGATGGACGAGCCGAAGACAACAATTGGAACGGAGGACTGGACACATCACGCCCGATAACATAATCGAGCTGATGCTACGAGACGAAAACCACTGGACAGACATCGCCACCTTCGTCGAGGCAGTGCTGAGGCGTAAGAAAGATGATGGATGCCTGGAGGATGAATGAGGGAGACATGACATGTAAACGGTAGAGACGTAGCGACGGGTAAACGAAACGAGACAATTTGCATGCAATTTTTTTTCCGAAAAACTCCGATTTTTTCCAGAAAATTTTTCCTATTTTTTTCCGAATTCTTCTATGAATTGGAACAAATATGAAGAATTCGGAGTTTTGCGGACTATTATTTTTACGCAAACATCCGAGTTTCTCCGAATTTTTCCGAATATTTCATCATTTTAAGGCGTTACCCCCACTTGTAGCGCTAAAATAGGCCTTTTTCATGAATTTTTTTAAAGAAAACTACAAAACTTTTTTAATCGATCAATATACCATCTTAAAGTACACATCTTGAATAACTTTCAGTAATTTTTTTATTGAAAAATATTACATTGTTTAGTGGCAAATGGCCGTCAATGAAATAATGTTTTTATATACACGGTTTGCCGTGACCAACATTGCGGCGAAGTGGATCATCTGAAAAAAAAATGCGGATGGATTTAGTCAAATATAAGTATAAACTAGTCTCTAATCGAAGGATTTTAAAAAATATTCATTTTTCACAAAATGGCGGACAGTCAAAGTTAATGGTTCGATTTTGACGAAAAAAAACGGCCGTTTTTTGGCTATGAAACGGCCATTTTTATTCGAAAAAAAAATCGAACGATTAAAGACTACATTTTTATGTCTTAAATAAGCCTGCAAAATTTCAAGAAGATCGGTTCATTAGTGTTCGCGTAATCCTGGTCACCGACTTCAGAAATGCCATTTTGAGAAAAACGCGTTTAAAGTTTCTCTTTCAACGCTCATCCAACGTGGATTCATCTCTTTCAACGCTCATATCTCAGTCAATTTTGTTCGGATCGACTTGAAATTTTCAGGACATATTCTCAGAGACTTATACTTCAAAAAAATGCAATAAAAAAAATCGATTTTTTCAAAATCGCAAGTGGGGGTACCCCTTAATTACAATCACGGGAAAATCTCGGAAATTCTATGAAGACTTTAAGGGGTGACACCACTGTAACGGCCTTGCAGGAAGCGTATTTTTTGATATTTTTTTTGGCGGAAGAAATTGCCATAAACAAATAATACTTGCGGTATCTATTGAGCATATATTTAAGTATATTGCTATAAATTTTTCATCTGAAAATATTACAAAATGGCGACACTGCAGCAATTCTTCCGAAGCATGTCGAACCTCTGCGGCACGCAGTATAACTGTGCCAATTTTAATCTTAAAAAAGAATTTTGTTTTATTAAGTCTACATGAGTGTAGCTACTCAACCACGTAGGGGATTTTCGATAAGTTAATTAAAACAATATTTATTAACAAATAACAAAAAAAATGGAACATTTTTAGTCAAATACTCGGCAATTACTCAAAAATCAATATTCCTAAAATCCCCTACGTGGTTCAGTAGCTACACTCATCTAGATTTAATTTTTAAAAAATTATTTTATCCAGATTAAAATTGGCACAAGTTATACTGCGTGCCGCAGAGCACCTTAAGTTCAACATGCCTCGGAAGAATTTGCTGCAGTGTCGCCATTTTGTAATATGTTTCCATAATTTTTTTTTTGTAATACACTTCAATATATGCTTAATAATTTTCCCAAGTATGATTTGTCTAAAACGCTTCGTGGCAGGCCGGTACAGTGGTGTTACCCCTTAAGGAAAATAATGTTTGCAAAAATTTTGGAAATTCATTATTTCTCAGAATTATGAGGGATAAAAAAATGTCATAAGTTTTTTTTACGAAAATCTTATTTTTTTAATCTATAACTTTTCTCCGAATATCTCCGCAGCCGTTCACTCAATAGGAAAAAGAAACAGTTCCCGAAAAAAAATAAGAACAAGTTTTTTTACGAAAATCTCATTTTTTTCATCTTCAACTTGTCTCCGAATATCTCTGCAGCCGTTCACTCAGGTCATAGGAAAAAGAGAAATGTCGGGGAAAAAAATGAGAAATCATGAATTTTTAGTGAAAAAAATGTGTTTTTGGGAAATAGACCGGAATTTGAATCCGTTTTAAATAATTTTTTCTCCAAAAATCTCAAATATGACTAAAATATGAGAAATTATGAAAAATTTGGAGAAAAATTTGCACTACGGGCCCCTGCGGACCGAAGCCAGGAACGCTACCAACGGGACTATCTCATCGCTTGTAGAATATGTCTACTTTCTGGTACTTACGATTCGCGGCCGGATGGATGATTGGCTTGTTTTTGGGGATAATGCTTTATCACTTGATGAAAGTATGAGAATTAATATAATAATACGAATATAAATACATTTCCGCTTACTTTTATGAATTATAATTTATTTGGCATAAGGACGGGTATGAGTAAAGCGTAAACAATTTCATATAAGATAAATAAGTTGTAATTTAGATTTATTATTATATTTAAATTAACGTATAAACTAAAAAAATAAGCGATCAGAGTGCGCGATACATTTTTTCGTATCCATTAATAACGCAGAGAATCAAGAGCTAAACAAGCATTGAAATCATTTAAAAGCCTCGCGCGTGCCGTCGGGTGACGTCACGCGCGAGTCGTGCTCAGATTGCTTTTTCCCTCGAAGCCTTCGTTTCGGCTTGGCCGCAGATGAACATGGTCAGCGTCCATGGATTGGTGTAGCTGCCGAAGGCGCGGTCGGGAAACTTCGACCGTGCTCGGCTCTTTCGAAAGATGTCCGAGCGTTGCTCGCTCACGGACACGCGCTACCGTGATTGTGTGATGGGCGCTTAAGAGACTAGAGAGGGGGTAACTTTTGCGCGCAATCCGGCTGCACTGTACGCGGGTTCGATCCCCGGTAGCAATGTCTTGTTTTTTTATTAAGCATATACGAATTAAATATCATAAATAATGCCTGAACAGGCGAAAATAGCTAAAGCGAGAGTATGTTCGAAATTTTCTGAATATAAAATGAAGAAAAGAAAAAGTTGGTTCACCGGGGATTGAACCCGGACCGTAAGCATCGTTAATCCGTCACGCTGCCAACTCAGCCACGCCGCTCATTGCAGATAGAGAAACATTTATGATACAACCTTATTCATAATGTTTACTGTTGAAAAAAAATGCCGAAACGATCGCGGCAAAGGCTCAAGATTTCTTTTTGAACCTCCCACGGTCGTTTCGGCGTTTTATTTTTCAACGCGGTTCGTCGTTAATTTTTTTAACCCGCATTTTCGGCATAAACGGGCAACCGAGAGAAAACAATGATCTCGATACATGTTTTTCCCTTTGAAATTCATTTAATGCATATTCCAATCCGCAGTACGGTCACACATATATGTCGAGCTCGATCGGACGGAAAACCTTGCTCCGTTCGCCTGTCGAGCGAGCGCGATTTGCGAGGGGCAGAGACTTTTCCCCCACCGAGCTACCCATTCATGTTCACGCTGACTGCGATGTCGACTTGAGCGGTGATCACTGACTCGCGCGGCTACAAGGGAATCTGCAATCTCGACAGAGGCGACGATCACGAAATCATACTCCCGAACTCGCCGCCGCGATTTAGTGCCATTTGCGAGGCACGCCGAAAAGGGGAGCGCTGTGCATCTCCCTACTAATCTCCCAGTTAACCAAGCGTACCATTAGTACAGCGTACCGCAAATGTGGAGTACGCCGTACCCCACAGTACCGGTAATGTACGGGTACGGGATACCAGCGTAGTCGTACCTCCACGGTATCGCTACCGTGGAGTTACACCGTACTGCAGTGCACAGTGGCGATCCTGTGCCGGTACCGTACTAGTACATTGCCGGTACAGCGAACCGTACGGTGTACCGGTACTGTACCACCACCGTCCACACGTACGAGGTGGTAACAGTACCGGTACGGCGCTCTCCACATGAACGGTACATTTCCGATACTTGGTTAGCTGGGCTCTGGTACAACGCTCCGCTTTTCGGCGTGCCTCAGAAATGGCGCTAAATCGCGGCGGCGAGTTCGAGAATATAATTTCGTGATCATAGCTTCTGTCGAGGTTGCAGATGCCCTTGTAGCCGCGCCAGTCCGTGATCACCGCTCAAGTCGGTATCGCAGTCAGCGTGAACACGAATGAGTAGCTCGGTGGAGGAAAAGTCTCCACCTCTCGCAAGTCGTGATTACTCGACAGGCGAACGAAGCGAGGTTTTCCGTCCGATCGAGCTCGTCGCCGTACTGCGGATTGGAATATGCATTAAATGAATTTCGAAGTGAAAAGTAAAGAAAAGAAATTCATTTGTTGATCGTACATCTCCTCTTAAAGACTTTAAAAGATTCTCGTACGTGAGTAAAGGAGGTAGGACGGTTCTAAGCCACTTTTGGGGGGGAGGGTCAAGTGGCGGAGGGTCGGGGGGAGGGGGGGAGGGGGTCAGCCGACAGACAAGTCCTGACAGGTTTCTTGAAAAAGCGTGCGTGCGTGCGTGCGTGTGTGTGTGTGTGTGTGTGTGTGTTTTTTTTTTAAAGAGGTTTAGCGGGAAAATGCCTCCGCACCGTAGCAAATAATTGCCGTGTGTCGGGCTTGCACCGACTAAAAACCCCCATTCCTCTGTGGCCTTACAAATTCTCCCGCGGGACGACCGCTAGGTATTACATCGCGGGAGAGGCCTTAGCCGTAGCTCTTCCTGCAGTGTTGTCAGACGACCTTACATCCCCCATTCCACTCTAGATGTTATGAGTGGTTTAGGGGTTCGTGTCGCTGATTTAATCTATGACTGCCTGGTCTTCCGGCGTCGTCTTCTTCCTCGCACGTTCTGCACGTCGCAACTCCTTCATCACTGCGGCAGCATAAGCCGATACCGCTGTCCATGCGTCTGCTGACTTCAGCATCAACTCAACCAGGTTGTCCGGGGTGATGCGTGTCTCCAGCTGATCCTCGACTATCGCGCGGGAGGCACTAAAACGTGGGCGTTGGAACAATGCATGTTCAGCGTTCTCCTCGACTGCTACACATGCTGGGCAGTCCGGGGAATCTTCATAATTAAACTTATAGAGATAAGCCCGAAAACAGCCGTGTCCTGAGATCACTTGAGTGAGATAATAGTTGAGCTCCCCGTGCAGACGGTTCACCCATATCTCCACCTTCGGGATTAGTCGATGTGTCCACCTTCCCTTGGGAGGAGCATCCCACATCGTCTGCCACTGGTTGAGACTGGTTGCTCTCGCTTCTGTCCTTGCATAACTGGGGTTTCTAGCTCCCTTCTGCTGGTACATTGATCTACGCTCCTCGGCAAGCACCTCAATGGGCAGCATTCCCGCGATAACGTTGATAGCGTCCTCGGAGACAGTGCGAAACGCACAGGCTACCCTCAAGGCACTGACGCGATACGTTGCTGCAGCCTTCCTGCGGTACTCCTGGATTTTCAGTGCATAGCCCATATGGGTATGCCATAGGTGAGCACTGAGGTCGTCACTGATGACAGCAGTTTCCTCCTCTTCTGTCTGGGGCCACCAACATTAGGCATGAGTCGCGCCAGTATGGTAGCCACCCCAGCGGCCTTTCTGCCGCGCGTCGAGAATCACACCCAGGTACCGAATGAACGGTTGGGATGTGATTTCGGAGTTTCCAACCCTGAGCGTCACCGTTTCCATCACCTTCCTGCTGGATACGAGGAGTACTTCTGTTTTGTGGGCTGCAAGATGCAGTCCAACATAAGACATCCATTCCTTTATCTTGGCGAAAGCTTCGCCGAAGAGTGCGGTGATTTGCTCCAGGAATTTGGCGATGACAATCAGCGCCGCGTCATCTGCGAACGCTACGATGGACACTCCTTTCGGCAATTTCAATAGCAGCAGATCATTGTACATGATGATCCACAGAAGCGGTCCAAGTACAGAGCCCTGAGGAACTCCTCCAGTCACCCTATACGTCTTTGGTCCATCCTCTGTGTCGTACATGAGCCACCTATTACATAGGTAACTCGCCACTATTCTCTGTAGGTACCATGGTACACCTAATGTTTTTAGGGCATCCATGATACACTTCCATATCGCCGAGTTGAAAGCGTTTTTGGCGTCGAGAGCGACAACTGCGCAGTACTTCTTGGACCCTCTTGCCCATCGTTTCCCCGCAGTCGACTCCTGCGCCTGCATCACCACTGTATTAATGGCATCCAGAGTAGAGCGCTCCTTTCTGAAGCCAAACTGGCCCTCCGCCAGTAGAGGGTCCACGACCTTCTCAATTCTGTTATGGATGATGCGCTCGAAGATCTTTCCCGCGGTATCCAGCATACAGAGCGGACGATAGGATGAAGGTTCGTCCGGTGGCTTTTTCCCTTTCGGGAGGAGCACTAGCTTCTGCCACTTCCACTTGTCCGGGAAGATTCTTTCCTTGAGACACGCATTGTACATGCCCAGGAATATTGCCGGTGCCAACTTGATCGCTGCCTTGAGTGCGATGTTGGGTATCCCATCCATGCCGGGGGCTTTATTGTTGCCCACCCTGGCAATCGCCGTAAGAAGCTCTTCTTCAGTAATGGCTGGGATGTCTTCATCGACGTCCTCTTCGAGCTGATAGTCCTCCTCGGGTTGCTCAGGGAACAGATGTGAAACAATCTTTTCCAGCAGAGCTGCGTCCACAGGCGATGGCATTGGCTGGCTTTTCAGCCGAGTCATTACTACTTTGTACGGCCTGCCCCAGGGAGCATCTTCCACCTCGCTGAGCAGTTCGCCCCAGCTTTCAGCTTTACTCTGCTTGATAGCCTTTTTAAGCTTTAAGCGCGCCTTCCTGTGCTGTTCTTCCAAATCGGGGAACGAGCGTTTGCCTCGAGCTCGTTGCGCTAGGCGGCGAGTTCGATGACACTGCCTTCGGAGGCCGGCAATTTGTTCGCTCCACCAGTGTACCGCGGGTCGGAAGTCGACATTACGTTTCCGTGGCATTGTGGCATCGCATGCTTCGGTGACCCTCTGCATGACCACCTCGACCTTCTCGGTTGCACTTTCCGCTGCGAGGGGGCTGGTGTCAAAAGTTTCACGAAACAATTCCGCGTCAAACATTTTCGCTTTCCAGCCCTTCCCGTTTGTCTTCGGTGCCTTCGCTGTTCTGCTGAAGTCACCGCGAATCTCCCAGAGAATCGCTTGATGATCACTGTGAGTGTAGATATCACTGACTACCCAGTGGCACTGGTTTCCTCTTGCCAGGCTACTACTCACAAAAGTGAGGTCCACTATAGAGGAGGCTTCACCTTTAACAAAAGTGGGCTTTGTACCTGCATTAAGTAGTACTACATCCAATAAGGACATAGCCTCAAGCAGAGCTTGGCCCTTCCTGTTCGTCACTTTACTACCCCATTCCACAGCCCACGCGTTGTAATCTCCGGCTATGGCTACCGGGAAGCGTTGTTTAGCGTCTGCGACTAAGTTGTCGAGAAAATTCACAAACTCATAAGTGGTTAGACTAGGCGGTGCGTAACAACTGTAGAAATGAACTCCTTTGACTTTTATTCTCAGCAAACCAGTTTCCGTCCGACTCGCAAGATCCTGAAATGGAAGTTTTCCGTAGGACCAAATTGCGGCCTTCCCACTTGCGTCAGATTCCCAAGGTTGCGTGTCTAGATGTCTATATGGTTCCGAGAGTATCGCCAAGTCAGGCTTCAGCTCGCGCACAGTCTGCATGAGCAGGTCCTGTGCTGCTTCACAATGGTTGAGTTTCAGCTGGAGTACTCTCATTTGCATCGTTTTTGGAGTGTCTGGAGAGCCTGGAGAGCCCGCGTATACGCTGGACACCGGCTGCTACCTGCGATGTGGGCTGTGGGTGCCCCATCTCCCGCTTCTGCACATATGACACACTTTGCACTTGCTGTGCATTCGGCAACTTTGTGGCCTGTGTTACCGCACTTGATGCAGTCTTTAGCCCGGTCGACGTTGCTCTTGCAGTTCCGTGATAAGTGTCCAAATTTCCAGCACTTGAAACACTTTAGTGGTCTCACCACCTCTCGGATTCTGCAATTACACCAGCCGATTCGGATGATTCCTGTATCCAGAAGTTTCCAGGCACCAGACACCATGAGTCGTATTACCGCGGTCTGAGTTCTGCCATATGCTTTACGCAGAGACTTAAGACAGTATTCCGTGACTGAATAGTCCGGTCCCAAGACTCTCTGCAGGGCCGCCGATATCTCCTCCTTCGTCGCGTCCTCTTCCAGGTCCTTGATCTCCAGATCAACTTCCTGGACTTTACCCTGGACCGTTGCTGATTCACCAAGAACACCTTCGAATTGGTTTCGCAATTCCGGTGCTTTGGCTGAGCTCTCCTTATTCAGAACGATCAGCAGATCTCCCGCGTTCGTTCTGCGTACCTTTTGGACGCATTCACCTGCATCCTTGAGCGCCGGATCCTTCTTTATACGACTCAAGATCTCCGCATAGCTCAAGTCACCCTTTTTGTGGATGACGAGAGCGTTGGGCAGAGTCGGCCATTCGCGAGGTTTCTGCGCCTTCTTCTGAGGCTGCTTCTCGGATATCTTGTGCGATCTTTTCTTCTTTCGCGCAGTCTGCCACTTCTGCTCTGATCTCTCGCCCTTATCCTGGGATTGACCAGCCAATGTCTCCACCAGCTGCTTCTCCTTCGGCTCCTTTCCGTCGGTCGACGTCGGTGTAACCCGCTTTTTCCTCTTCGCCTTGCTTACTTGCGTCGAGGTACCACCCACGTCCATGCCTTCATCGTTCCTCTCCTTGTTAGGGAAAGTCGATTTCGCTTGGCTTATGGTCGGCGTGGTTTGCGTTCCTCCAGTCAACGTTGCCGCCTGTGGCTTTGCACTCCACGCGACGAGGTCCTCTATACCTTTCCAAGTACTGGTAAGCATAGGAACCCACCGCTGGATCTCCTTGTGGAGGTTTTTCTTCTGCTGGATAAAAGAGGCTAGGCTCTCCAGCGTCTTTCCGTGCCTGTCCACCAACTTTAAAATCTCCTTTCGCTTTCCACCTGTCTCTTCCCTTTCTTCACTTGAAACATTGTGCGCCATGGAGGCCAAGTGGCCCACCTCCGTGGTACTGCGGTTGTTCGATGACGACGCCCAGGAGCCCGCTTGGTCACTCCCTGAAGGCGCCGGTACTGGGGTTCCGTGCCCCTGCACCCTAATCGGTATATCCTTTATTGGACTTCCCATATTCATTTGTTATCGAGGTTTGTTCCCCGTGTCTGTTGGTCCACGGGAGGTATTTTAATTGCCTCCTGCCCTGTATATCTATATAGCCATTTCAATATCCATATCTATATCCAGATAGATATCTCTATATGTATATCTATATCCATATAGATATTTGTACATCTATGTCTATATTTATATACGAGGGCTTCCCCCTATCCGCCGCCTGGGGACGCGCCACGTAGGGGTTTCAGACTCCCCATGTGGTATGTGTGTGCGTGTGTGTGCGTGCGTGCGTGCGTGCGTGCGTGCGTGCGTGCGTGCGTGCGTGCGTGTGTGTGTGTGTGTGTGGCAGGTTTCTCGGGAAAAATCTCTCGGGATCAAAGGGACCGCGGATGGACGACTTGAGCGCAGTGGCACTCTCATTCATCGAGGTCCCCATTCCGAAAGATAATGTTTGCATGCGTGTCCACTCCTGTCACGAGTCTCGCCAACACTTTAGACAGGTCTCGACAAGTCAGGATTTCTTGGAAAAACTATAAACTTTAGGGATCAAAGGCGGTGACCGCCGATGGACCACTTGAGCTGCAGGACCCATAAAATCTTTTGACCCGATGCATTCCGACTTTCTGTTCTTTGTCTCATGTTCCTCGAGTGATCTACGCGATATCGGAAAACTCTGTTTTCCCGGAGAAAGAGAGCCAATTTTTTTGCCCCGAAGGCCTTTTTAATGAGCCGCTCCGCTCAAATCTGACCACACTTTGCATGAAGCAGTCAGTCTGTTAACATCGTGGAAGTTTTTTCGTACTCATCAACATGGAGCAAATTTTACATGACCAAGCCGTGCTTTTACGCTCGATCGCAGATTTTACCACATGGGAGCAACGATGCGTCGAGTTCATCGAAGGGCTGGAAACGCAAAGCCGGATTAAGCGCCCGCGATTATTAATCGGACATCAACAGTCACTCATCGCCCAAATAGCGCGTCTGGAAGGATTGAGGAATTGTGTGCGGAGTCGTTTCGTAACACACAGGCGCAGGACATGGTAATCATGAGTTAATCTGGCGAGAGATTGAAACATCCTTCGAGAGTCGCATATTGACCGGTTCCATCATCAATCGCAGCCACATCGAGCCGAAAAACTTTCTAACTGATGCTCGCGTCCTAGTGCTTCAACATGTGCAAAATATTATCAGCAAGCATAACAGCATCAAAATCAATACAGTGTTTAATGGTGAATTCGCGAGTGGTGTCAAACATGCGAATAAAAGTGTCAACACGCGAAACTGCGAACTATTTAGCACAAGCGATTTGAACGGGTTGTTTGAACAGCGTGTTATGGAGCCCACTTTAACATTACTCGATGAATTTCAAGAACGTGATAGTGGCTGGGCTCTGCAGAAAATACTTAACCTCACGATAAATGTGAATAAGTATAATCCGATGCGTGCCGGGTGCTCTATATCATTGCCGCGGGAAATAATGATGAAGAGGGCTGTGGTTAACGTTAAATCCAAAGATAACGCATGTTTCGCATGGGCAGTTGTCGCTGCTCTATACCCGGCTGAACAACACAATGCTCGTCCATCTTCTTATCCTCATTATTCGACAGTACTGAATCTGAAGGATATCGAATTGCCGGTGACGACGCATCAAATAAAGAAATTTGAACCTCATAACAACGTATCGATCAACGTATATACCACCACTACCAAAAAGGACATTGTTCCAATATGAGTCACTCAAGACCAGAAGGAAAAGCATATCAATTTGCTGTACATGCAGGATACTGAGGACAACAATGTGGGGCACTTCGTTTGGATCAAGCACCTGTCGAGACTCGTAAGGTCACAACTGACCAAAAAGAAGAATAAAAAATATATCTGTGATCGGTATGTAGTTGCTACAATATATATGGGTAATTATATATGCTAGACGAATTAAACAAAACAATCTTTTTTTGCAGGTGTTTGCACTACTTCGGATCAGAGGAAAAATTACGATCACATGAGGTCGATTGTGGAGCAATAAATGACTGCGCGATCCGACTACCAAACGACACCAATAAGTGGCTCCAGTTCAGCAACTTTAGCCGGAAAGAGCGACATCCCTTCATTGTGTATGCTGATTTGGTGTGTGCTGGCAAAGACCGATGGGGAGAACCTAGCGAAAGATATCTATCAACACCATGAAGTATTTAGTATCGGATATTACGTGTGTTGTTCATATGACGATTCATTATCTTCATATCATTCACGCCGCCGTGCGGATTGCGTATCATGGTTTGTCGAAGAACTAAAAAATCTGGCACTGCGGATAACAGAAACTTTCTGTGATAATGTACCAATGGTGCATTTAACACCGAGTGAGTGGGCTAGTTTTCGAGCAGCGACTCAATATCACATATGTGAGAAACCATTTGCGCAAGAAGATGTACGCGTTCGAGATCATTGCAATCTGACTGGGCGCTATAGAGGCCCTGCCCATTCCAACTGCAACCTTAATTATAAACAGTCATTTTTCATTCCAGTAGTTTTCCACAATTTATCCGGTTATGATGCACATTTTATAATCAAGGAAGTAGCCACAGAGTTCGAAGGAACAACCGATGTGCTTCCAATCACAAAGGAGAAATACATCTCCTTCACGAAGCATGTTAAAATTACAGACGATGCAAAACACAAGATCCAATTGCGCTTTATTGACTCATACAAATTCCTCAACACCAGTCTCGACAAATTAGCATCATTCTTGACCGACGACAAACTCAAAATTTTACGCACACAATTCACAACTCTCTCGACAGACGATTTCAGTTTGCTGACACGAAAAGGGGTCTTCCCTTATGAATATATTGATGACGTGACCAAGTTAGACGACACTTGCCTAACACCACGTGACGCATTTTACAGTTCCCTGACAGATGCTACAGTATGCGAGAGCGAGTACGCACATGCTGAGAAAGTTTGGGAGCGGTTCTCCATTCGAACGCTGGGTGACTATAGCGATTTGTACCTGAAGACAGATGTCTTGTTATTAGCCGATATTTTCGAAAACTTTCGAAATACATGCGTTGAGAGCTATGGCCTAGATCCCGCGTATTACTACACATTGCCGGGGTATACCTGGGATGCAATGTTAAAACACTCAAATATAAAGTTTGAATTACTAACCGACATCGATATGGTTTTACTCATTAAGCGGGGTATACGCGGTGGTCTGAGTCAATGCTTGAACCGATATGCACACGCTAATAACAAGTACATGGAGTCGTTTGATCTATCGAAAGCATCATCATACTTGATGTATTTTGATGTCAACAATTTTTATGGATGGGCAATGTGCCAGCCCTTGCCATATGCAGATTTTCGATGGGTAAACGACGTGTCCAATTTCGATCCATCATGCATCGCGCTAGACTCACCTACAGGCTACATCCTTGAAGTCGACTTGGAATATCCCCAATCTCTACATGATGCGCACAAAGACCTACCGTTTTGCCCAATACATGAAAAACCGCCGGGTAAGCGGGAAGAAAAGCTACTAGCAACCGTCTGCGATAAAAAGCGCTACGTCATACACTACCGGAATTTACAACAGTGCTTAAGCCATGGGCTTCGCCTCACGAAAATCCATAGAGTCCTACAGTTTACACAATCCCCATGGCTGCGTTCGTATATTGAGTTGAATACCCAGTTTCGAACGCATGCCAAAAACGATTTCGAAAAGAATTTATTCACATCAATGAATAATGCGGTCTTTGGCAAAACGATGGAAAATGTGCGCAATCATGTAGATGTAAAGCTTTTGACAAAATGGGAGGGCAGATATGGCGCAGAGGCAATGATTGCGAAGCCAAACTTCCACAGCCGAAGTGTTTTTTCGGAAAACCTCGTGGGCGTGGAATTGCGCAATCTCGAGGTGAAATTCAACAAGCCGATATATGTGGGTATGTGCATACTCGATATATCCAAAACGTGCTTGTATGGATTTCACCACGAGTATATGGTACCTCTGTATCGAGATAGATGTAAAGTCATGTATACCGATACGGATAGTCTTATATATGCCATTGAGAGCGATGATATAGATGCCGACATGAAGCGCGACATTGAAAAATTTGATACAAGCGATTATTCGGCGGACAATCGGTATGGTATACCGCTCATCAACAAGAAGGTACCCGGTCTCATGAAAGACGAATGCAATGGTGCAATTATGACCGAGTTCATTGGACGTCGATCGAAAATGTACGCAACACGTGCTGAGGGTAAGAAGGACACGAAAAAAGTTAAAGGTGTCAAGAGCAGTGTTGTGGCGAGGACAATCACGTTTGACGATTATGCTCAATGCATGAAGGAAAATATTGAAATGGAGCGTAGTCAAACGTGTATTCGATCAAAGTTACACCAAGTCTACACCATTCGCGAGACGAAAATCGCTTTAAGTCCTCATGATGATAAGCGGTATATCATACCTGGGACCTCTGATACCCTACCATGGGGGCATTACAGAATACCGTCGTGAAAAGTTTTGTAATTTTTTTTTCCACAACCTTCATGTAAAATTGTGTATATTTTTGTGAATACTGATGTATAAAACTCATGAAAATTATGTATATATTTTGTTTACTCGATGTTAAAATTATGTTTGTTGTATATATTATGCAAGAATGGATTTATTATTTTCCGTAAATAAAGAAGCGGACTTTTTATAATCACATGTGTTTATTCATTCTATCCATCTCCTCACGTTCCATAAAAAAAGGGCGACGGCGAGAAGGGGGAGAAGTAAGCCTGCTGTGGAGTCGGTCGGAGGCCTTGGAAGGATGCGGGGACGACCAGCAGGTCAAGAGTCATAAAACATACATATTTTTCCACTTTCTTTATTGTCGGCTACAAATCGGATTTACTTATCCAACTATTGTGGCTATTGTCGAAACCTAACCACTTTACAAACATTCGATTACAGCGCTTCTTCAATACCGCTTCAATGAGATAGATATCGGGGTGTTTGACACTGCGAAGCTTTTGTTCGTAGAAACCACCGGCGATCGGTTCATCTTTATGGTCCTTCAAGTGATACGTGACGGGATGAGTTTTTTTCACACGATGGACTGTAAATATTTCCGTTGTCCAGTTAGGGGTGTAACCCTTTTCAAAAACAGTCTTAAATTTGCTGATTCTCACTTTATCACCAACGGCGAATTTCGGCGATCTTTTCATTGGAGGCTTATTGAAAATCTGCTGCAATTGCTTCTCATTTTCCGCGTTGACATTTCTCGGCTTCATCTTAATGGTGCGGTGTACAGAATCGTTATACTCGACAATTAGATTATCAAGAATATCGATCCACTTATAATTACCACGGAGACTAAATTGCATCCACATCTTGTTCTTCAATGTACGATTGAAACGCTCGCAAATGGATGCCTTCAAGTTGCTATATGTTGAATACATGTGAATATTGTACTTCTTCATGATGGCCGTGAAGTCACAATTGTAGAATTCTTTTCCCCGATCAACGTGTAAGTTCTGCGGTATGCGTCCCTTAACGAGGATCGACTTCATTGCTGCTGCTGCATCTTTGCCATTCTTACTCAGCATTGGCACGGCCCAGGCGAATTTCGAGAAGGTATCGATGACGGTGAGGAGGAATTTGTGTTTGGAGTTGTGACGCGCGTATGATGACATATCGACGAGATCAGCTTGCCAGGTCTCGTCCAAGCCACGGATGTCCACATGTCGACGCGGATAGTTTTCTCGAGCAGGCTTATGTAGCTCCAGCACGAGAGCGCCCTTTTTTCGTTCATTTTCCAGTCCACTCAGTCGTGCGTCCAATTCAGCAATGACGTTTGAATTACGAATTACCAAATCTTGTAGAGCTTTGACATCGGCCTCGAGTGTCCTCGCAATGTCTCGTATCGTAGTTTCAAGTCCATTAACCAACAACTGACTACTCTCATTCATTTCTTTGCGTATGTTCTTAATGATAGTTCGGGATTTCCTTTGTAACGCACTTAGAGTGATGGCGTCATCTTCTCCTTCCGGATTTGCAATGTTACACAATCGTTTCTGCCCCAAGTCATAATGACCATCTGTGGTAATTCTAAACCCAATCCCGGGTCGACCTGGAGGACCTTGCTTACTGTGGAGTACACTCCTACTTGAATGACGTCCAAACTCATCGACACTCATGATGAGAATGCGTAAATTCTACGATATCGAGTTAATAAATGATTGCAGCTTCGCGCAATTCCTCAATAATCGATATAATTTCATTCGCATGTGATGAATTTCCAGCTGCTTGAGATGCCAGAAGCAAGCGAAGACTATCCACTGGCTCGTTTGGATTGTCCCAATAAATATAATCCAATTGGGTGTTTTTTCTAGCTAGCTTATACTTTGGCATGCCCTGCCCCACATGATGATCGACTATATTTGCGATATATGTGTTAAATTTGTGGCTGGTGTTACGTCGTATAGCCTCACTAGGCTTGTACAATTTTTTGTGCGCATTCGTCGAGATTACAATCTTTTCGTAGTTTTTCAAGTCATCCGGTGTGAGAGTTTCGACATTAGGCACTTTTTTAAACAACAGCTCCGTTAATCCAACAGTTTTCGCATAACTCGCATCTCCCACACGAATGTGTTGAGAGTCGAAAATTATCGGAGAATTGCCAATCATTAATTTGTTGTTAGCGAGATTTCGTACACCGTATAATACATCCAAGGTGGCCTTTCTATTTGTTTGTAATAGCAGGAGATATTCGCTGATCAGCTCATCGACATTTTGCGAGTCATCATCATCCTCATATATCAATTTAAACGAATCTTGTGTTTCACTCTTCAAGGAATCATAGGATTTTTCACACTATTTAACGCATCTCCTTCGCACATTATCACCCACTTTTTCATCCTTAATTTCCTCCTTCACCGCCACGACCTCACCGTTTTTATACGACACCAATTTCTCCAATGGCCCCACTATAGGCTTAAATACATCCTGCATTCTCTGCTGATCGCTATCTTTCCCAAGTTTCATCATTCGATGCTTTCGTCTGATTGCATCGCTCGCCTTGGCAATTTCACGCAACACATCCTTTCCACGCAACAATTGTTCGCTCTTCATGTTGTCACTACCACGGCATGCGCAATACTGTCTCTCCAACCACCAGCGATGAGTCATTTATCAATGGTGAGAAAATAATCAAAACCTTGTCTATATCGACTCCACTCACAGGTTCGAGTAATTGTTCGAGCAACTTATACTTTGGCTGCTTGAGCGATTTGGAATACAAGTAAACGTTCTCAAATCTCAAACCATTCGGATGGATGATGAGAGTGAGCAAAGCGTTGGTTTTCGCACAATTTGATGGACCGCAAAACAGTGCACGTATGCTATCCGGCAATAAATTCCCATGACGTTTCTTTTTCCCTCCGCGGTCTTCGACAAACTCGTCGAAATTTATCACGGGAAGTCCGCCTCCGATAGCTTGCTTCCTGGACGTCATCTCACATACGACTAACGGCGAAATCATATAAATAGGCTTCTTATAGGTACTATCCGTCAGTCGCGTATTGTCTTTAGACATGATTGTGCTTGGGAAGAGTGGTAAAGATTTGGTCAACCGCCTAATCAACAAACTCCCCGGTGAACTACATTTGCCTGGATATCAGTATTGTGGACCAGGCACAAAGTTGGCCAAGCGCCTTGCTCGTGGTGATCCGGGCATTAATCCATTGGATACGGCTTGCAAACAACACGATATTGCGTATTCGAAAAATCCGGATAATTTTGAGGCCAGACATTTGGCGGATAAAGTGTTGGCTGAACAGGCGAGGCAACGTGTTACCGCGAGAGACGCTAGTATCGGTGAAAAAGCCAGTGCTTGGGGTGTGGCAAATATTATGGAGACAAAGAGAAAATTTGGCATGGGAATGAAGGCCCGCAAGGGTGGCGTTTGTTTGAAAAAGATAACTGGCGCTGCAAAGAAGACAATGATTCAAAGTAATGATCCGCATAAGATTATGAAATCAGCTCTAAAGGGTGCTCGTGCAGCGGTAAAGTTGCAAGGTGGTAAAGTGCGCACACCTCGTGTTCTACCTGTACCCCATAAAATTGGTGGTTTATTACCCTTCCTCGTGCCCATTTTTGCAGGTCTTAGCGCTGCCGGTGGTTTGTCGGGTGGTGCGGCTAGTATAGTTAAAGCTGTAAATGCTGCTCAAGCAGCTAAACGTGAATTGGATGAAAGTAAGCGACATAATCGAACAATTGAAGCGATTGCATTAGGTCGGGGTCTACATCTGAAACCGTATAAGCAGGGATTGGGCCTCCATATCAAGCCAAAAAACTAGATGTAACGCTACCTCACCGACCCCTCACCGACCGCGACCTACTCAACTACGCAAAAATTCTAAAGATTCCACATTTTCGTGGAGTTTACATGCGCGATACATTGCCAGCGAGTGGACCTCTCACATGTGAAGCAGCAATTGTAAATTTGTATGAAAATGTCGGACCTGGCACGCATTGGGTCGCTTACAAAAAGACCGGATCGAAAGTCATGTACTTCGATAGTTTCGGCAATCTTCCACCACCATCCCAGCTCATGAGATATTTTCGTGTCGGTAGCGTTAATTATAATTATACTAGATATCAGGAATATGATACGATTGAATGTGGACATTTGTGTCTCAAGTTTCTTTGTCGGCAGCTGCAGCACAAAGACAAATATACACTATATATAGGGGGGAAATGACGTGGAGAATTCAGTTGTCAATTTACCAGCATCATGGACGAAAGTTTAACATTGACCATATCTGGCTCATCGTCCATACTTGAGGCGCAATACTTTTCCCCCATCGAACTCTCGCCACACAAAAATTATACTCTCGGCCTCGTGGAATTGTTAACCTTCAACTCTATCCCCAATATCGACGTTGACCACGATAAACATTACGTGGGAGATGAGGTGTTGACGATACCTACGGGCAGTTATGAAATAGAGGATATTGAGACGTTTGTACAAGCAGAGCTCACGCGTAAAAACATCAGCATCAGCATTAAACCCAACAATAACACGCTACGCAGTCAGATTGAGTGTGATCGTGATGTAAATTTTGAGCCAAAAGATTCTATTGGGCATCTACTGGGCTTCACCGCACGCAAATTGGAAGCCAATAAAAGACACGAATCCGATCGTCCAGTAGCCATTCTCAAAGTGAACGCCCTACGTGTTGAGTGCAACATTACCGCTGGCGCCTATATTAACGGACAAAAAGTACACACAATTCACGAATTTTTTCCATCTGTGCCACCGGGCTATAAGATCATTGAAGTTCCCTCCCACGTAATTTATCTGCCAATCACGAGCCGAACGATTGACGCGATACAGCTTCGCATAGTGGATCAAGACGGTGATTTAGTAAATTTCCGCGGTGAAGTAATCACCATACGCCTGCATATAAAGTCGTGATGGGCATTGTTTTCAACAGATCTTCCAACAACAATAAACGGCCATGGATAAAAACGATCAGTCGTCGACCAGCGCCCAAAGCGCTAACACCTCAAAACGTGCTACTCTTGAAGAGTTTGGGTCTCAAAGTGCGTGGCGAAAGCGTGTAAAAAATTATTTAGTCTGTGCTCTGTGCATCTGTTGTGTGAAATGGAAGAAGAAATTGTAAACATTCAGGTGCCCGTTGTCTTTGATGAATCCATCATCCATTGTGAGATTCACGCTCATCAGCCATATGCACCTTCAACCTTCAATAACAGCGATGAAATCCGTATTGCCATCCAACATCAAGACCTCTCCATCCTGCCAAGCAAGATTTCGCTACACATATGTGGAAAATTATCCAAGCGTGATGGGGCGCCAACCACTGCTACGAGTCTCGTCAACAATGCCATTTGTCATTTGTTTGAGGAAGTGCGATATGAATTGAATGCCATAGAAATCGATCGTAATAAGAATGTCGGCATTACGAGTGTAATTAAGGGATATTCATCTCTCTCACCGGCCAAAAGTTCTATGCTCGGGAACACTGGATGGCTCGATTTCGAAGAGACCAAGCAGATTGTGGATGTATCGGGAAACTTTCATGTTTGTATACCGCTCAGCATGCTCCTCGGATTTGCCGAAGATTATCGGAAAATTGTCGTAAATGCCAAGCACGAGTTGATTGTCACGAGATCAAAGACCGACGACAATGCCATTGTACAAACAGCGCCTGAAGACTACAAACTCGTATTGCATAAAATAGAATGGCTCGTGCCGTATGTGACAGTCTCGGATCAGCGAAAAATTCAACTGTTAAAGTTTCTCGCCAAAGACGCACCAATCTCCATGAGTTTCCGAACATGGGAACTGTATGAATATCCATTGCTGCCTGCCACCTCCAAGCACGTGTGGTCTGTGAAAACTTCGAATCAGCTGGAGAAGCCACGATATGTCATACCCGCGCTGCAGACGGAACGGAAAAATAAGAAACAACACAATGCGAGCCGCTTTGATCATTGTAACCTGAGCGACGTCAAACTATACCTCAACTCGCAATGTTATCCATATGGAAATTTGAATTATAACATTGACCAAAATCAATATGCTCTTCTCTACGAGATGTATGCGAATTTTCAACCGACCTTTTACAACAAAGAGGCTGAACCATGGCTGAGCAGGGTGGAATTTTTAGAAAAAGCCCCCCTCGTTGTCATTGACTACTCAAAACTAATCGATTCGCTCAAGTCCAGTCCTGTTGATGTGCGCCTCGAATTTGAATTGAAAAACAATATTCCGCCACAAACTTCAGCATACTGTATGATCCATGATCGTATTGTCGAGTACAATCCAATCAGTGGAGGAGTTAAAAAATTGGTATAAAATCATGCTGATGATTCGCGTCCACTTCAGTCAACATGGAGTTTATCGTCGATGTGCAGGGCTTCAAGAGACCCATCAACGAATTTATCCTAAAGGAGATGCCCATCGTCAAACTCCATGAGAAGAACGCTGAACCGCTGACATTCTTCTTCGATGCACCATTCGCCTAGGATGCTTTACCTGCCAAGTACAAAATGACAAATAAGTGGCTGGAACGCAATTATCACGGAATACGATGGGATCACAGCGGCATACCATACGAGGCAGCTGGAACGACAATTCGAGGAATCTTGGAAGAAGCTCCTACGATCTATGCCAAGGGATTCGAGAAGTGCTCATGGCTATCGAGATTCACGCATTCAGCAACAAAAGTCATCGATCTGGAGACCCTGGACTGTCCATCGTTGCAGAAGTTGCCGAAAATCGCAAACGTTAAATGTCTCCATCATTCCCTCAATACAAAATACAATTGCGCCAAAGCGAATGTAAAGTTGTTGAAAAGCTGGCTCTCTGTGTACGAAGCGTGAGCGAGGGATTTTTTTTTAATGAATAAAAACATTTTGAACAAATATCGTTCTCCATTTATTTCCTATATCTACGGCGAATATAGTTTGAGGACATTTTTTTTTACATTATATGCGATGAAAAAGTTTTTTTCTTACATTTTTAACATAGCACTATGCGTTGAAAAATCTACGATGATGATGCAAACAGTCGTTGCACTCTACGATGGTGACGATACCAGCCGCCGCTAAACTCGTTGTTTCCACCGGGCCTTTACGAGCATTCTTTTCCACCATACTCAAACTCGATGGAACTCGACACTGTTGTATTTTCCACCAATGTACTTCATGTAGAGTTGGCCGTTGCGCGCCAGTTGCAGCATACTCTCGAACATTGTCGGATCTTGGTCGAAGGCTTTCACAAGTCGCGCTGGTAAGAAGACGGAGAACTCATCCGCGATGTCTGCGATGTAGCGTTTCCCAAATTTGGTTTGTACGGCCCTTATGTCGGAGATTAGTCGTTCCGACTTAACGGAGATTTCCGACAGCTTCTTCGTTGGGAGGAATTCTGCCATCCGGCCGACTTTGTTGATACTCGAGAGATCCATTTTCCCGCACTTTTAAAGTTCTTTTTAGATGTTGATGGTGCAGTGGAATCGTGCAGCCTGAGCGTGGTCCACGAAATTATAAGCTCCCTCGTAAGCCTCCCACTCAAATCCCCCCCCCCCCGGTCCCCTTCCAATCGTGGAAAACAGGTTTGAACACGTTCGAAGAACCGTGGGAATCCCCCCCCCCCTCCCCGACATTTTTTCATGCTCCCGAAAAACAGGTTCAAACACGTTCGAAGAACCTCGTACGTGGAGAATTTTCACATCATTTTATACACTCCCGACGTTGAGGTGGAGGGCCATCGATGTGATCTTTCATCTGTGGCGTATTATAATGCTCTAAGCATGGACGATATGATATCACTTCACTGTCATTTCGATGATGTTCTGGCAAACGATCCCACAATAAGCCAACATATTTACCCCAATATTTTAGGAGCAAGACCTTTGGAACCTGTTCGAGCTCGTTTTTGGTCAAGTCCAGGGGGTGCTTGGCCGGATGTACTGCGTACATACTCGCACATGCGAACATCTTGACGTTATATTTCGGAATGGAGACCTCGACTTTTCAAGAGCTGCGCTCAAGTGGTCCATCCGCGGTCCCATCGATCCCTAAAGATTTTTCCCGAGAAACCTGTCAGGACCTGTCTCGAGTGTCAGCGAGCTTTGAGACGGGGCGGATGCAATTGACATTGCCTTTCGGAACGGAACCAGCTGCATGTCACAAATAATGGGCTTTGAAAGGCGCCGCCCTTCATGTGGCGCCTAGTGTTTTCATATTACCGAAAATTTTCCGACCCATATATGGTTGTCATTGCCCTCCTAGCTCCTCTACTTACGTGTTAGCGAAAATCGGCAGAAAATTATGAAGCAACTCATCCACTTCTTTGATGTTCGCTATTTAGGACCATCGCTCGTTTACCTATCTGAGAGGAACGCTTTCGAAGTTTGTACCCGCGATATATGGCTTTTTGCTATAGATGATATTACTAATATTAGATACTCACTTCTTTCTATTTCGGAGGTCTGAATATTCTAGATTGTATGAATCTGTATTTGTATGACTCAAACTGCAAACAATCTGAATACACGTTCTCGAATAAATGCGCTCTTGGATAAATAATCCTTTGGTGTAATAGCTATTCAATTTCGTCATCGGTCGAAGGATAAAATTTTAAATAATTTACAGTTCGTTATTTTGACTTTATAATTCTGTCATTTCGAAATCTTTGTCGTTTTATATTTGGCCTTGGAAAAGTTTTGACCCCCATCCCAATGTAAAATGTGTTGAAAAAAATACTGAAACATACTTATCCAATGTGAAATGCGTTTTGAAAAAAATGCCGATCGAGAAAGATTCAAAGTTCTCTTTGAGCCTTTCTCGATCGTTTCGGCACTTTTCGTCAACAATTTTTTCTATTAATTTTTTAAGGGGAAAAGTAAAAACTCATTTATGTTTTGGGGGAAACATTTATTTTAGCAACTTCAACATGCGTCCTTGGTGCGGCCGCTCCCCTCGCTCGTGCCCCTGTTCTATCGATGGCCTGCCCTTCTCGCACCGTTGGGCTCCCTCGGGTGCCTCTTGCCGCTGCTGCTGACGACCAGTCTTTTTTTTGTTGCGGCGCCAAAATTTCTTCTTTGTAACTATAAAAAATTAATAATAAAATGTATAAATAAAATTTAAATCATTACCGGTGCAATGGTTTAGTGGTTAGCGTGCCACTAAACCTGCGACACGGGAGGTTCCGGGTTCGAACCCCAGTCGCGTACATTTCGTCGTGAAATGTTTTTCTTCGGCATTTCGCGTCGAAATAACACTAGTTCAGTGTTGTATTAAACAGTGTAGTACAGTTGTGCGGTATATTGGAAGCGGAAAAAATTAGAAGAAGATTAGTTTTTTGACAGATGATTGTGTAGGTGCCGCTGCTGCTGAATCCAAGTTTGCCTAAAAGTCCAGGCGTAGGTTTTTTTAGGGGTTGAAAGGGGATCGGGGTGGATTAATGCCAAACTACAACCCCCACGAGGTCGGCACCGGGTGACAAAATGTTCAGAAAAATCCGGGCTTTATTTTTGTCCACAGCGCCGAAGTGGTGGAAGTTCATTTTGGCGGTGAAAAAGTGGGGTGAAATTGTGAAAAATCAGTTTTCATTCGATAACTTTTAGGAAAAATTCGTACAATTTTTGTTCAAATGGGAACGTTGTAGCCCTTTAAAAAACGCGTCGATCGAGTATTTGATCATCCCTCTCCAATAATATCTTCCCCCTCAGAAGAATTGTGGAAGTATACAAAAAAAAATGGTTTATAGAATAACTAAAAAACAATCAATTTTTCGGGGATAGTTTAAACGTACGAAATGTAGAGAGAAATTTTCTCTATATTTTCGTTCCGATGGACCGCCCTTGAATTTTGCTTTTTCAAACCCCTCTCGGGATTGAAATCTCAAAATGAAATTCCCGGAAAGCTATTGACCGAAAATAGAGAGATACGAGTTTGGCGCTGTGGGCCAAAATGTAGCTGATTCAAGCCAAAATGTAGCTGGTTCAAGCCACATATTCTTACGCGGCGGCGAATTCGTGCGGTCAACAGTTTTCCCAGAATTTCATGTTGATGTTGTATCCCCAGCTCGAGAACCCGGGATGGGTATTTTGGGATCGTTGCGAAATTAAGAGTTGGAACTCAAGTTCGTTGAATAGGAATATAAGTTTATTACTGGGCTGGTCTTATAATTGAATTTACAGTGTGTCGGTCGTACCTTAGGACCGAACCGTTCAAAAGCCAACCAAGGACTGTCTGTTCCCTGGTGTCTTCTCTTAATTGTCGACTCTGATTGTCGTAATTTGCCCCAGATCAAGCATCATAAGATGCTTGGTCAGGATGTGTCGCAAAGTGTCGTTTTGACGTTTGCATTTTGGCGAAAGTGTAACTCTCGCAAGGAGGGCAATAAAGTGTCACTCTCGCAAGGAGGGCAACAAAGTGGAACTCTCGCAGTTGCGCAAATACTTGTTGTATTGCACAAGTTTGCGGACACAACATCCCTCCCCTTTAAAAGATCAAATCTCTCCTGGGATTTGTTTTGCATTAATGGTTGGTCCTTCGGTTTACAAATCTTTATCCATGTTCCCGTGTGATTATCCCATATATATCGTTATTATTTTTTCTTAAAATAATTCTCGGATAATTATAATACATTTTTTTTCAATACATTTTTCGTATGATCATTTTACACGGAACTCGTTGTTGCTGTGTTTCGCTTGATTTTTAGTGTCAATTTGGGCACGGGCAGCTTTCTTTTTGCTGACTGTGCTTCGCTTGGTTGCGCCGGCTCGGCGCTGTTGTGGTCCTCGTTGCGGACTGGTTTCCTTGCGCGCTTTATGCGGTAATAGCATACATAGGCTATTCCGAGTATTATCGGCGCGATTGTGCTTAGCGAATAGTTACCTATTATATGTTTATATGTGTTTGAATCGCTTGACTCTTTGTTTAACTTAATCTTTATGTTTTTTACGCGTTCGCTGATCCTGTTTAATTCTTTTGGATCGTTTATGATTTCGTGCGGTAATACAATTTTTGTCGATGTATGATCGAGTATGTTCATATCTGTAGACAAAAATGATAAATTATATTGCGGTAGGAAATCGGCGTATACGTTCTGTCTTATTTCGCCGACGGTTTCTAGTCTAAAACTAGGGGCGGTGACGGAACATTTTCCGTCCAAAGCCAGAGTCCCTGCACCCGTAAGGGTCGCGTGCGCGGTTGGTTGTTTTCCGCAATGGATGAGAAGCGTTTCGGGCTCCGGTGCGACGTATAGCCACCTACCATGGCGTTCTAACGCAATAATTAGAGTGTTATTTATCTGAGCAATTCTTTGGTCGCAATTCGCATTTTTATCTTTAGGTGCAATGTACAATGCCACCTCGCACGATGCGCAAGTATGAGCGGGACGCGCCGCTTGCTTTGGCCGGCAATAATAATGTGACTCTACGGCCTTACAATTTTCTAAATCATTTTTTGTTATGTGTAAGCAAGATTCTCTTGTGGCTTCGACCGCGACAAGGTCATTCTTTATTTCTACAAATTGATAACTATGATTTTTTATTTTGGCAGGCAGAGGATAGGCTTTGCTTATTTTATATTCCTCAGTGCCAATTAACGGTATTTTTATTACAAGTACAATGTACGTTTTCGTACTATACGCGCCTACTTCTGACAACTCCAATAATGTTGGCATTTGCGCGTAGTTTATCGCGGTAGGGAACGTATGCCCTATTGGCAAATTGGGTAAAGCGTCAGTCAAATAATTTGTCAATTGTCTTGGAGATAGTATGCTTGGGATGACCATTCCTCTCGTGAGTCCTATTAAAAAATTAACTAATTGTCGTACGTCATTCAGTAATGATTCTACGATGAGGCTTACAGCCGCTATTCGTTCATCCAATTGCTGTCGGGTGTTTTGGTCGTTGTACTGGTTGACCACCCGTTGTTCGATCTGTTTCACGAGAGCTTGTAGCACCTTCTGATTATCTTCCAAACGGTTTGATGATTGATTAAAAAGGTCTATTGTTGAGTTCAAAATTTGCACATTTCCCTTTAAGGCGTCTTCTACTGTTTTTTGCTTTTTATTTATTTTGTTTATTTCGTTGCTGATTTCGGATGCGTCTTGTGCGTCCATATTTCCTGTGATTGCTTTTATTATTCCCCCTAATCCGTCTATCAAGCCTCGTCGATAACGAATTTTTTTAATTCCTGTTATGTCGTATGCGGCTTGTAGTTCGTTGTTGATTTTATCGACCATGCGAGTCGTTGTTTTTGTCGCCATATGACAGAGTAGGTTGGCCCGCAGGTCTTGAGCGCATAGGTCTACTATTTTCTTCATAGCTTTTGTGATCTGCGCTTCCTGTTCCGCTATTCCATTTAGATCCATTTTTACCGCTAGTTTCCACACGTCGCGGGTTATTGACATGGTCCCGATTTCCTCATAAAAAATTCCGGGTGAGACCGTAAACTTTTCTATCCGGTATGATTTTTCCGGCGTATCAGCTTCACCTGAGCTCGACCCTGGGGCCAGAGATAGTAACCTGCGAAAATGATTCGCGTGGTTAGATACTTTCTATAGATGTACATATAAGCCTATTATTTTATCTTTAGAATTCTTTAATTCTTTTCATTGAAGACTTTCGATTTGGGCTCGTTGCTGAGTCCTGAGTTTATTGCTCTTCCTTTTCTGCAATTCTGCGTTTTCGTGCTTTGATCGGGTCGCTCGTTCAGTGCTCGAACGGCGACGTTTCAGTGTTACTTCGACTTTCGACAGGAAACAACTATTTATCGGTAAGTTTTTATACTTCTTTGCTTTCTTTTCATACCTTTTTTGCACGACTATTTTATTGTAATTTTACTTTTCTTCCCCTTTTTTCAGATAATTATTATGGACTACTCCCGGTATGAGGGTGAAACGGTAGTCTTCGGGGCTGAGGAGGATGGCCTGGAATTTGTTGTTGTGAGTAGAGCCCCTCCCCTTTTTTTTTTGAAAATGTCTTCCTATTGATGTATTTTCTTTTGTTTCTTTTTCCTTTCAGACCGCTCGGACTCCGAAACGGACGCGTCCCTCCTCGAAAGGGTGGTGGCGGCGGCTGTTTATCCAGCACGCTGTCGGAGTTCGCCGCCGTCGCGCCCAGGTCCGGGCCAATTTACAAAAACTCTGGGCCGAGGACCCTGAGAGTGTGGAGGCCATGGAGTGGGGCTGGGAGCCGGCCGACTTATTCGGGTTATGCCGGCTCTTTTATGACAGCCTGGAGGAGGGTTGGTGGCTCAGTCGGCCCACCATATGGTGGCTGCCAGCCCTCTTTCCCACCCCCGGGTTGGAACCGGACCCCATTTGGGTGTTCGGTTGATACGACGATGTATGAAAAATACGTATAATATAGACATATGTAACAATATATTTCCTTTCTTTATTTTTAAATATGTGTTCGCATTGTGCATTTTATTTTTCCCTTCCTCTTTTCAGGGCGTCTTGCGGGAGAACCTCTGTGGCCTCCCTCTATTAATCATTATTCTCTTTTTTTTTTTGATGACGGGGCTTCGTGCGGCCGAGCCGCGGCCCCCTCCCTTTCTCCGCCCACCCGCTGGCCATCGAGATGGCTAGTGGGTGATATATTTTTTTAGGCGGTTCGCGTGTACGCGTGTTTCTTTGCGTCCGCGGCCGATACGGTAGGTTTCGCCTGCCTCTCGGCTTCGGACCGTGTAAGGCCCTACCCATTTCGGGGTAAGTTTGGCCGATCTGCCCCTCCTCACGGTCTCGTCGTAGAGGAGGACTTTATCACCCGGGCGGTACTCTACTTTACCGGCCGTGTGATCGTAATGATGCTTCGATTTCTCCTTTCCTTTTTTCAGCTTTTGTTGTGCCTGTTGCCATGACGCCCTCAGGCGTTCACGTAATTCTGCTGCATAATCGTCGTATGAATATGTTGCTCTCGGTATTTCTCGTAACGCGGTCGGTAATTTAGCCTCTTTACCGAATACCAATTCATACGGCGTAATACCTGTAGCCGTGTGTGGCGTGGTATTATATGTGAACATGGCGTATGGTATCCATTCGTCCCAGTCCCTTTGATCCTCACGTACAAAATTTTTCAGGTATTCCGCAAGGGTCCTGTGGGATCTTTCCAGGGCTCCATTCGATTGTGGATGGTATGCCGTGGTTTGCAACTTTTTTATTTGTAGGAGATCACACATTTCTTTAAATGTGTTGCTTAGAAAATTTGTGCCTTGATCCGAAAGAATTTCGGACGGGGCACCCAATTTACAAATGATTTCCGTTACGAGGGCCTTTGCTACCGTTTTGGCTTCTTGGTTTTCTAACGGAATTGCTGCACTATATTTTGTTAATAAATCCTGGAAAGTCAGGATGTATTTGTTGCCTTTTTCTGTAACAGTCAAGGGACCTACAATATCGACAGCACATTTTTCGAACGCTCGGCCCGGTGTGTCTGTTATGACCATCGGTACCTTCGCATTTTTTCCTGATTTATTTCGCTGACATTTGTCGCACTCCTGAATGTGTGCGGTGACGTCTCGTTTCATTCCTGGCCACACATACTGTTGTCGTATTCGCTGCAGCGTCCGTGTGATGCCTTGGTGCCCACCTAGAGGGGCATCGTGATATTCCTGCATTATCTTCTCTCGGTCTTCCTTGCTGGGAGTGCATACGCCAATGCTGCCGTTTTCTTCATCGCTCGCGCTCGTGCTCGAGCATCGCGACTCTTTTAACTCACGGGGAGATTCCCCCTGTGCCGCGCTTCCCCAGGCGGCTTCTCCTCCACGTGCTGCCTCGTAGCACGGAGAGTTGTATTCTCGGCCTCTCCGCTTTGTGCGGATATTCGTAGCGCTGTCCTTCTTTTTGCGCTCTCTTTCCCGGGCGCTCTTGCTCGGGTTGCCACTGTCCGAATCCATACTGTCGGACTCGGTCTCTTCCCTCTCACTTGCGTAACTGCTGGCGGCCATACTGTCTTCCTTTATTATTTCTCTCGCGCGGCCGCGCGGAGTCTTCTCTCTTTCTCTATTTAATTTTTCTTGCTCACTTTTGCCTGTTGCTATCACTCTTTCTTTATCTTCTGTCTCTGTCGCGCTACCGCATTTCCTTATATTTTTTCCTTTATTATTTTTCTCTGTTTCACTACCGCGCTTTTGTGTAATTTTTTCTCTCTCTTGTGCTTGAGCTCGTGTCAAGGCATATATGCGGCTTAACGCATCTGCGTTTGTGTTTGATTTTCCCGTTTTATATTGGATCTTATAGTTATATTCCTCCAATTTTATTCGCCATCTCATAAGCCGTGATCCTGGATCTTTTACGCTGAATAACCATGTCAATGGTTTGTGATCCGTAATTATGGTGAATTTTGTGCCATAAATATACGGTCGAAATTGATGTACTGCCCATACGATTGCAAGCAGTTCCTTCTCTGTAGTCGAATAATTAGTTTCGGCTTTGTTGAGAGTTCGGCTTGCATAGCATATGGGTAAATCCTCTCAAATTTTCCCTTGAGACAGGATTGCACCAATTGCCCTATCCGAGGCATCCGTGGTCACGATAAACGGTTTCGTGAAATCGGGATACTGGAGTATGGGCGCCGTGATCAGGGCTTCCCTTAAACGGTCAAATGAGCTTTGGCATAATTCGGACCATTCGAATTTCACACCCTTTTTGATCAAATTCTTCATTGGTTTAGCGATCTTGGAAAAATCTTTAATGAATCGGCGGTAGTACCCGGCTAGTCCCAGGAATGATTGTATTTCTTTTACATTTCTCGGTATTGGGAAATTTTTTACCGCTTTTAGTTTTTCAGGGTCAGGTTTCACACCGACTTCTGTTATAATATGACCGAGATATTGCGTTTCCTTTCGCATAAATTCGCATTTCTTGGGTTGTATTTTTAAATTAGCCTCTCTTAGCCGCGTCAGCACTTCACGTGACCGCTTGTCGTGCTCGGCAAGTGAGGCTCCGTGTATGACAATATCGTCCAAATATACGTAGCATTTTAGGCCCTGCAAACCGGCCAATACTGCGTCCATTAATCTTTGGAACGTAGGAGGTGCATTTTTTAAACCAAATGGCATTCGATTATACTCGTAATGCCCTAGCGGCGTTGAAAAAGCCGTTTTCGGTTTATCTTCCTCTGCCATTGGGATTTGATGAAATCCCGAAGCGAGGTGAAGGGTCGTGAAGTATTTTGCCTTTCCCAACTGGTCCAGTATCTCTGCGATATTGGGCAGTGGGTAAGAGTCGCCTTCTGTAGCCTCGTTTAATTTCCGGAAGTCAACGACCACCCTTTTTTGGACTATTCCGTCCGCATCTGGTTTTTTCGGCACGACGAGCAAAGGGGCATTCCATGGGCTCGTGCTGGGGCGGATTATATCCTCATCTAGCATTTTTTGTGCCTGTCGTTGAATTTCTTTTTTGTGCTCCTCCGGCAGTCGATAAGGTCGCACCTTTATCGGCATTACCCCGTCCTTGAGCGGTATCCGATGCTCGACTGCTTTCGTACAACCTAGTAGTTCTCCTTCGAGATGAAATACGTCGGGGAATTCCTCGCAGATTTCTCGCAAAATTTCTTCTTCTTCTGTGTTTAAATGCGAGTTCCCCTTAACCTCGCGTCATAATTTTTCCATCCTTTTCTTTCGTATTTCCGCGTTTTTTCCGGCGTCTTCTTGAGTTTCCTCTTCTTTCTTCTGTTTGTCACAGTTTTCTTTTCCCAGGCTAACCTTGTCGATTTCCATTTTTTCCAGCTCGACCGTAGGTCTTTTAATAATTTGCTCTTTCTCGAGCACATTCATTATTATTACAGGGCAAGTGTTTGCCTCTGCCTTCACGATGGCCTTTCCCATCGTGATTCCCTTTTGGATTTTTTGTTCCCTTGTAAATCCTTGGCCTTTTTCCTTCGTCCTCGCCTGCACAATACATTCTGAGCGGGCGGGTATTTTTAAATATTTTGTGCCGTGTACAAACGGTATTGTGTGCCCTCGAATTTCTATCATTTTTCCTTCTAGTATGTTTATTCCCTTTTCAACTATACAGTCCATTCCAAGGAGTCCGTCTACTGCTAACGGTACTTCCTTGCCGACCACGTGGAACTTGTGCGTTATCACAGCGGCCGGGGTGTCCAGTTTTAGCTCAGCTGTGCAGAGCGTGCGAAACGCCTTGCCCCCGAGGCCGTGAAGTTCTATTATCTCGTCCTCGATGGGTGTTTCCGGATCCAGCTCATTCACCTTTACTATGCTGCACTGGGCCCCTGTGTCACAACGGAGCGTCAGCATTTTGTCGCGAGCCTGCTTTGACGTTATATGTAGGTCACTGGCGTATACTCGCGGCAGCTGAACGCTGACGTGGTAAATTCTTCTCGGCGCCTTGTCATTGTGTACATATGGCTTTCCGAGTAGAATGTCCATTATTCTTCTTTGCGAATATTTTTTCTCGTTCACTTGAACGCATTTTGTTTCTTTCTCTATTGAGAGAACGCCGACTGCTAATGAACTGACTGTTCTTTTGGGCGCATTTTCTTGGTTTTTTTCATTTGGCCTATACTCATTTTGTTTTCTTGGGAACTTATTGTTTGGTGCGTAATTGTAACGCTTCTGCTGGTAACTCGGGCCTTGCCATCCTGGCCGTCGTCTACAGTCGTTGTATCTGTGACCCGGTTTTTTGCAATAATTGCAAATTATTTCTGCTTGATTTATTGTTTTCGTTGGCACTGGCAAGCTATAACGCGCTTGTGTTTGCGCCTGATGCGACGCGGGCCTTTGAAACGGGAACGATTTTCGCCCCTCGTGGGCGTGTGACGGCGCGGACTGTCCACTACTGTGGGAAATGCTCTTCGCGATAGTTTTTGTTCCTTCGACCGATTTTTCCTCTTCGATTGCTCCGCGGATTGCTTCTCCTAGATCGTGGTACCCGCGTGACCTGACCATTATCTGCAGGTCCTTGCGAAGTCCGTGTTCGAAATTGTTTAGGGCAAAATGCCTAATTAGCTGTTCGATTGCTTGTCTACCAATTTCGAAATGGACCATGGGCGTGCAACCCTTTATTAAATCCATCATTATAGATTCGACGCGGTTTGCGTAAGCTTGTACAGTCTCGTCATGTTTTTGTCTACAGGAATTGAATTCGATTTGTAGCGCAGGGACTGTTCGCTTCACCTCGTACAGTGATTTTAATAACGTCAGCAAATCGTCGAACGTCTCTATGTTTTTGTAACGCAGGTCCGCCGCGGCTTTGCCTTGTAATTTGAGATGCAATATAGCTTGTAATAAATCCGCGACATTTTCGGGACGGACTCGAGTTGACGCGTATTTTATTGCTCGTATAAAATCTGTAACGGCTTCCGGTTTTGATGCGTCGAATACGGGGATGCTCATTCGAGCCTCTTTCATTGACATATAGTCATCGTGTTCGGCCATTGTTACTGTCCGTTGGTTTAATAGCGTAAAATCTTGGTGATTTAATTCGCGATTTCTTTCGGTTTCAACGGGATTAAATGCTTCGTCAGCACTGGACGACGCGTCTGACGAACTGTGTTCCGAAGGCTGATTATGCTGACGCTTCGGATTTAAATATTTCGCGTACGTTACGGGAGTCAAATCTAGTTTTTCGGTGCTTGGATTTTCCCTACGACGCTTTCGGCCTAAATCACTCTCACCGTCGTAACTTACGACAGTGTTAAAAAACGAATCTAACGATCGCGATAGTTCGTCTCTCCCGGGCAATCGATACCGGTCTGCTTTTTCTTCGTCCGATATAGACGAATTCTCTGGCTTTGGAGGAGTTTACTTAATAAATGTTCCGTCACTTACAGGTAGATGATCGCAAGATGCATGCTGATAGATGATCTTCTGATCGTCCTGGTCTTCGTTCCTTCGTTTCGTACTCTGCTTCTGGGTACGATTTTTCTAATTGTTGAGTCCTTCTTCCGTTGATCCTCGGGATCCGGGTTTTCTGGGATTGGCTCTGCTTGGCTGTAGCCTTTCCTCTGGATTCCTCTTCCGACTCGGTCGGGATGTCTCACTCCAGCACACGAGTTGACTCGGTCACTCGCTTAAGGTGCTTGAGTGGTTGTTGTGCGTGTCCACACACAAGGAACGAACTTTTCGGCAGATCCCACCGCTGCCACCAATGTTGTATCCCCAGCTCGAGAACCCGGGATGGGTATTTTGGGATCGTTGCGAAATTAAGAGTTGGAACTCAAGTTCGTTGAATAGGAATATAAGTTTATTACTGGGCTGGTCTTATAATTGAATTTACAGTGTGTCGGTCGTACCTTAGGACCGAACCGTTCAAAAGCCAACCAAGGACTGTCTGTTCCCTGGTGTCTTCTCTTAATTGTCGACTCTGATTGTCGTAATTTGCCCCAGATCAAGCATCATAAGATGCTTGGTCAGGATGTGTCGCAAAGTGTCGTTTTGACGTTTGCATTTTGGCGAAAGTGTAACTCTCGCAAGGAGGGCAATAAAGTGTCACTCTCGCAAGGAGGGCAACAAAGTGGAACTCTCGCAGTTGCGCAAATACTTGTTGTATTGCACAAGTTTGCGGACACAACATTGAATTGAAAATTTGAATTTGATTTTTAATTAAAATTCAAGGGTGATCCATAGAAACGAAAATATAGAGAACATTATTCTCTACATTTCGTATATTTGAACCATACCCGAAAAATCGATTGTTTTTGAGTTATTTAATAAACAATTTTGGTGGGGTATTTTAATAATTTTTTTGGGGGTGAATATATTATCGGAGAGTGATGATCAAATACTTGATCAACGCGTCTTTTCAAGAACTACAGCGTTCCCATTTGAGCAAAAAGTGTACGAATTTTTTCTAAAGAGTTATCCGATTAAAACTGATTTTTCAAAATTTTACCCCACGTTTTCACCGCCAAATTAACCTTTCACGACTTTGGCACTGTGAACGTAATTAAAGCCTGGATTTTTCTGCACATTTTGTCTCACGGCGCTGACCTCGTAGGGGATGTAGTTTGGCATTAATCTATTCCCATCCCCTTTCATCCCCTAAAAAATACCTACACCCCAATTTCTAGGCAAACTTGGATTTAGCCCCCGCAGCACCTACAAAATCACTTGTCAAAAAACTAGCCTTCTTCTAATTTTTTCTGATTACGGGGTTTTTCAGTGACAGCACGACTGCACTAGTGGAGAAAAGAAGCAATGGAAAGAAACAGTGGAGGAAAGAAACAGCCTCAGTGGGGGAAAAATAGGTAACAAACGCAAACAGCGTGTACCTTAGGAAAAAACAGAAATAAAAAGAAATAATTACGAACATAAAAATAAATATCGTTTTTTGGCGGCGCTTTATTTTCAGTAGTCGGCGATAGCGGCAAATGCTGCGGTTTCGGCGGCGGCGGCGGCTGCGAGGACAATGTCGGGCTTTCCACGCCTTCCATAGCTCTACAAAAAAAAATTGATACATTCATTAAATAAATTTATATTTTTTCTATTATTGCGAAATAATCATCAGTAAACTCTATGAGTACTTATGGTTCGTCAGTGAACACGATGGCTTTCAGCGCCGATATTTCGGCGTCCAGAGATAAAGTAGACTGAAAAAATAAAATCGTCTTTTACTCATGTCATACGCTCGAACAATAGTTTTTACAGAAAATATGCAAATACGTCTTTTGAGTGCTACAGTACTGTCGCACTCAAGAGACGTATTTGCGATTTGCGCGATGTATTTCTTTCTAATCGTTTACGATCTGCTTAACATGATGCTCTCACTTCGGCATTCGCGGAGGAACTGACAGTACGAACACGAATGCCTTGCTCGTGGTCTGCAACAGTGTTGCAAAAGACTGTCTGGACTCGATCTGTCAGATTCGCAGGCTGTTGCGTAGAAATCGCTAATACTTAAACTTACAAGAACAAGACACTTGACAGTTTTGAGTTACTTATTCAGAATCAAAATAGTGACAAATGAAAAGATAATGTCAAAAGTAAAGGACAAAAAGGAGCGGATCTATGACCGCTGTGCGTACAAAAGTTGTACCAACGGTCGAGTCTCGACGGGATCGCATCTTTTTCGTTTTCCACAGGTTGACGATCCTCGACACGATGTTTGGGTACAATACACAGGTAAATTGTTATGTAGTACAATTTTTTATTGTAATTTAGGATGCACACAATAAATATGTGATTAGAATTTTTGAAGGGAAATACGAAGAACCTCGAAAAGGTATTCGTTGAAAATTAAAAAAAATAATATTCAATGCTATAACGAATACAAGAATGACCTAATAGACTCAATGACCAGCCGAATGACCAAGTAAATTGACCGGTCGTTAGGTGCTAGAAAAAATCTACTGAAAATACTGAATGACCACGAAAATTACCATGGCAATTATTGTTGGCTGGTAATTTTCGTCTAGAAATTCTGATGATCAAGGAAATTAACATCGAGTTGGTGGGTTATCTACCGGGTCGTGTAGAGTGTGTGTGTGTGTGTGTGTGTGTGTGTGTGTGTGTGTGTGTGTGTGTGTGTGTGTGTGTGTGTGTGTGTGTGTGTGTGTGTGTGTGTGTGTGTGTGTGTGTGTGTGTGTGTGTGTGTGTGTGTGTGTGTGTGTGTGTGTGTGTGTGTGTGTGTGTGTGTGTGTGTGTGTGTGTGTGTGTGTGTGTGTGTGTGTGTGTGTGTGTGTGTGTGTGTGTGTGTGTGTGTGTGTGTGTGTGTGTGTGTGTGTGTGTGTGTGTGTGTGTGTGTGTGTGTGTGTGTGTGTGTGTGTGTGTGTGTGTGTGTGTGTGTGTGTGTGTGTGTGTGTGTGTGTGTGTGTGTGTGTGTGTGTGTGTGTGTGTGTGTGTGTGTGTGTGTGTGTGTGTGTGTGTGTGTGTGTGTGTGTGTGTGTGTGTGTGTGTGTGTGTGTGTGTGTGTGTGTGTGTGTGTGTGTGTGTGTGTGTGTGTGTGTGTGTGTGTGTGTGTGTGTGTGTGTGTGTGTGTGTGTGTGTGTGTGTGTGTGTGTGTGTGTGTGTGTGTGTGTGTGTGTGTGTGTGTGTGTGTGTGTGTGTGTGTGTGTGTGTGTGTGTGTGTGTGTGTGTGTGTGTGTGTGTGTGTGTGTGTGTGTGTGTGTGTGTGTGTGTGTGTGTGTGTGTGTGTGTGTGTGTGTGTGTGTGTGTGTGTGTGTGTGTGTGTGTGTGTGTGTGTGTGTGTGTGTGTGTG
The DNA here is from genome assembly GCA_963210295.1 of Ophion ellenae. Classification (NCBI taxonomy): domain Eukaryota; kingdom Metazoa; phylum Arthropoda; class Insecta; order Hymenoptera; family Ichneumonidae; genus Ophion; species Ophion ellenae. The sequence goes on from OY723388.1 coordinate 9,263,870, forward strand.
TGTGTGTGTGTGTGTGTGTGTGTGTGTGTGTGTGTGTGTGTGTGTGTGTGTGTGTGTGTGTGTGTGTGTGTGTGTGTGTGTGTGTGTGTGTGTGTGTGTGTGTGTGTGTGTGTGTGTGTGTGTGTGTGTGTGTGTGTGTGTGTGTGTGTGTGTGTGTGTGTGTGTGTGTGTGTGTGTGTGTGTGTGTGTGTGTGTGTGTGTGTGTGTGTGTGTGTGTGTGTGTGTGTGTGTGTGTGTGTGTGTGTGTGTGTGTGTGTGTGTGTGTGTGTGTGTGTGTGTGTGTGTGTGTGTGTGTGTGTGTGTGTGTGTGTGTGTGTGTGTGTGTGTGTGTGTGTGTGTGTGTGTGTGTGTGTGTGTGTGTGTGTGTGTGTGTGTGTGTGTGTGTGTGTGTGTGTGTGTGTGTGTGTGTGTGTGTGTGTGTGTGTGTGTGTGTGTGTGTGTGTGTGTGTGTGTGTGTGTGTGTGTGTGTGTGTGTGTGTGTGTGTGTGTGTGTGTGTGTGTGTGTGTGTGTGTGTGTGTGTGTGTGTGTGTGTGTGTGTGTGTGTGTGTGTGTGTGTGTGTGTGTGTGTGTGTGTGTGTGTGTGTGTGTGTGTGTGTGTGTGTGTGTGTGTGTGTGTGTGTGTGTGTGTGTGTGTGTGTGTGTGTGTGTGTGTGTGTGTGTGTGTGTGTGTGTGTGTGTGTGTGTGTGTGTGTGTGTGTGTGTGTGTGTGTGTGTGTGTGTGTGTGTGTGTGTGTGACCTCAATCGACCTCAAATTTTGCATCTTAGTGACGTTTCAACTCCTCTTTAATTACTGTTATTCTTCTTTGCTTCCTCATAGAGGATGCTTTGTTTTCATTAAATTTTTTTTCGATATTTTCACGTCAGTATACTCAGAACCACCTAAAACGTCGAGAAAATGGTCTAGAAAAAATGGCCGTATGTGGGTATGTATGTTTCGAGCTTCGAAAATTCAATCGTTGATAACTCCCGAACGGTTAATTTTTACAAACTTTATCAACAGATATCGATTTTATAGCGTTTTCAATCTTTCAAAAAAATGTCGTATGTTCTCTAACTTTCGTGACAATTTGGCTATTCAGCTAAATAGTTCTTCATAACTAAAGATACATTTAATGTTTTTTGGTATTGAATTTCGTCAAGATCCGTAAAGCGGTTCGGACTTTACGCGATTTCGAATTTTTCAAAAAATTATGGTTTTTGTCTAGGTTCAGTGAAAGGTTAGTAAGTAAACGAAACTTCATTTGTCATGAAAATATGATCCCACGGTGCTTGTTACGGCGTTTGGTAGCCTTGTGTAGCGTGGTTTGTTTGATTAGAGCTGATGTTTTCTATTCCTAATGACCGTAAGTATCAAAATTCAACTGCCAATAACTGCCGATCGGCGCGATAGATCTATCTAAAATCTTGCACGTAAGTGAAACAGTAACTTCTCTGTAATTAATGTTACTTGATTAAAAATGTATACACTGATGCAAATTTTATAGAATTAAAAAGTTAAAAAGGTGCAAAGTGGAACTTTGCACATTGCTTCCTCATAAATCTCTATTATTTTATGTTATAAGTAAATTTCGTTGACATTATCGCAGTTGCAATGAAGAACTTTTACCATTATTTTATATTTAGTAGGGGTGTGCTAGTACTCGATTCACTCGGGTACCCGATGTTCGGGTCGGGTCGGGTGCTCTCAAATTTTGGGTATTCGTAAACTTCGAATATTCGTAAACGTCTCGGAGATCCGTATATATTATTCATACTTATATTTATTTTTAATCTAGGTGTATCCATCAAATAATGGGAGAAAAACGAAAAGTCGAAAAAGGCGATAAAACGAATAAATGATATTATATTACTGTAAAAATCTTTTTTCGTCCCACTTTGTATGTGTGTGTGTGTGTGTGTGTGTGTGTGTGTGTGTGTGTGCGTGCGTGCGTGTGCGGGTGCGTGTGCGCGTGTGCGCGTGTGCGTGTGTGTGCGTTAGGGCGAAGTGAAAAAACGGTCAATTTTGGCGGATCGTATAGTAATAGCGCGGAAAAGTTGCATTTTGGCATCACTACAAAATGTGCGAAAGGTAAAAATTTACAATAAAAATCTCCTGTTCCGCCAAACATCTTAAAGTTTCGAATTTTTTAACGTGGGTTTTAAATAGAGACAAACACCCAAAAAGACCAAGATTCAACGCCCTGCGTTTATTCGAAGCGAGAAGAATGGAGCTTCTATTTGACGTTTTGAAGTTAAAAATATTTTTATTAGTTTCAGAGATATAAGCGTTTGAAGAACAAGTTTTTCTTGGGAAAAAATTAAAAGAAGACAAAACATTAATTTAAGAAGAAGGAATCGCCGAAATTATTATTTAGCACTAGACAGAATTAATGAAAATTCGACGAAGAATCTTGCTTTCATTTATTTTTTCGACATTCAAATATCTCGATATTTCTCGAAATGCGAGTGTCTTAAAAGAAGTTTGCAGAAAAAAAATATTAACATACACACAACAAAAATATTAAAATGATTAAATCAAATATTTTTATTTCTTATTAACTGCATCCTATCGGCGAAGGGTAGAGAACATAAAGCTGGACTCTATTTCGTCCGTTTTGGTACGTTTTCGTGGCGCTGTCTACTATAAGACGAAATTTGAAATTTCGGGTACTCGATCCGAATCATAGTCTAATTACCAAACCTGACCCGACCAATTCTGCTACCCGCACTATCTGAAATTTCGCGCGCAAGTGGAGTAGTAACTTCTTTAATTAATGTTATTTTATTAGAAATGCATACACGAATATACTACTTTTATAGAATTAAAAAAAAAAATTATTCGCAAAGTACACCTTTGGGCATTGCTTCCTCATAAATTATTTATATTATTATTTATTAATTGAAAGTTATTAGTAAAATTGTTTGAAATTTAAAAAATTGCAAAGAAGAACGTTGACCATTGTTTTATATTTAATTTCCATTTCTCACAAAGTTGCCCGTATGAGGAAACCAGGATTGATTAATGAGCTTCATCATAGAGGTGGTTTTGTATAAAATGAATGCCCTTCAACGAGCACTTTCTTTAGATAGAAAACAAAGCTTTGGAGCAATGAGAGAGAAAAAAGATTTAATCAATCAAACGCACCCTAGTATATACAGCTATAGAAGATAGTAATATTTATTTGTAAAATTGGGTACAGCCAATCCCCAATTGAAAAATTGGTCAGCAGCTTCTTTGCGGAATGCGAGCTTGTGTGACTCATACTTTCAACCGAACGATTTCGATGCAAATGGCAGATTGCACGGCGATGCTGTTCCCGTGCCATTCTTAGCACCGGAGGAAGTTCAGGAAGATAATGTAGCAGGTCCAAGTCGCTGGGAATGTTCAGGAAGATAATGTAGCGGTCCAAGTCATGGATCGACCCATATTCTGCGAATACTGTCGTGAATATGTCAGAATACCTCGATAGGTCACGCACCAGCAAAGCGAAAGCGGCGCAACCGAAATTTTGGTCGCTCAAAAGTAGCTTCGACCGTACAAGCTCAACTCAACTTGAGTTGCTACGCAAGCGGAACAAGGGTCTGCAGCTACGACTTAAACGAGCTTTGAACCGAATCAAATCAATAAAAAAGGAGAAACGATCGATGAATTCCTCGATGAGAGGAATTGTACCGAGCCAGCAGCGAGAGCGATGGTCAAATTTCAGTTGCACCGCAAGAACGCTCTATATGTAGATGATGAAAAAAATTGGGGAAACAGCTATTTTATTATTCTGCTACAGCGTACAAACGTTTGCAAAAAGCAGGCTGCCGTTTCCCATCCGTAAGCACTGTTAAGCTCTGGATATCTGAGATTGATATTAAGCCTGGATTTTGGCAAGCTATCTTTGACAAATTAAAGATCAAGTTAGCGCGGTTACCACCTGCGGAAAAGGATATGCTGCAACTGAGGTGAAAATGGCTGAAAATGGGACGAAATGACAATCAACTTCACTTCAAGAATCCATCACGCCAATTCATCGCTTATTTCTTGACGGGTACTGGATTGAACGCGAATAATATGCATCAGCTTTTAAAGAAGTGCTTGGCAAGACTTCACGAAGTAGGTGCCAAAGTTGTGCTGACAACGTGCGATCAAGGACTATCGAATCAATCGCTTTATTTTTCGGTACTTGGCTTGACCGACACTGCAACCCCTACTTTCCATTGCGAAGGGCAAGAGTACTTTGCATCACTTGATGTGGCCCACTTGATAAATCGATTGCTGAGCATACTCAGAACGCCCAAGGTGGTATATTGCAATGGCGAGGTCATTGTCGCGTATGCGGACTTCGTAGACAGGTGGAAATACGACTGCACCAACACCACGTCCAGATTGCTATCACATATTACGATAGCTCACATTGAGCCGTCCAGTTTCCAAGCGATGAAAGTGAAGCGAGCGTTTCAAATGCTCAGTCACACATACGCGGCGGCAAAAAGGACCGCCGGTCAGGACGCCTGCAGCCTCAGCAGCACGACGTGGAGGCAGTCTGCAGGATTTGCTAAAAGAATGAACAGTGTTATTGATGCGTGCAATGGATACCAGTTGTTCTGCCAAAATGCCGCGAAAAGGCCCCTCTCGGATCGAAATCTCAACATCGAAGAAACTCTAACAAAGTTCATTGACTGGGCTTCCAACTGGAGTGTAGGACCGCAGCCAACCAGGCGATCGAGGAAAATTCCCTGTTTGATAGGTTTGCCGTTAACAGTGAAGTCGATTCTAATGACTTATCTCTCGATAAAGAAAGAACATCCTAAGTTCGAACTAGCGGCAGGGCTTTGCAATCAGGGTTAGGTAGAGCACTTCTTTTCCAAATTGCGGGGGCGTGGCGGATTTAATCCGAATCCGACGGCAAGAATGGTACAATTGACTATCAGGCATATCCTATCAACTATATACATTGGTACAAGCAACAATGGCAACGTACAATGTCCTGAGGCACCGGCCCTCCTCAATCCGACCAATGCTATAATGCTGGCGTTTGAAGGAACGGACGATCTGGCTGTCGATTCCATTGGTGACGATGAAATGGACCCAAATATCGATGTTGCAGAGTGTCCGACATTATGGAGTCGCACGGCGATGAATCGCAATCTGAAGATTTGTCCCACGACGATTTGAACTTCTACGAGAAGAATGCAATCGCATTTTTCACTGGCTACATTGGGCATCGCAACTTAAAGAGAACGCCATGTAACCGTTGTAACGATGACCCTCTGAAGACTCCGATGGAAGAATCGTCGCCAGAAGAAAATTATATCGAGTTTCGTGAATACGAAAACATCGATATTAATGCTCCAACGGTGACAAAATTAAAGCGACCGACCGCAAAGTTTGCACAAATCGTAAAAGTCCAGTTGAAGGCTTTCTCGGAACTTTGGGAAAAACACTGGGAGTCTGAAGTTCTCCTACAAAAACTCACCGATGACATCGTACTCGCTACAGCTGAAATGTATCCTGAATGGTATGATCAAAGGCATCCGTGCAAAATTCGTTGGATGCAGCATTTGGAGTTTTTATTCAGAGTTAAAATATTTGCACAGACTAAATATAATAATCGCGCATTGCGATCAGTTCGCGCAGCTAGAGCGCAACACAAGTCGAACCAGAAATTGCAAAAGCTGCAGCGTTTGTAAGTTTTTAACAATTAGTATTGAACTCGTACCTGGTTGCAAGTGGAGGCTCTTTGAGCTGCAGTTTGATTCATTTACTTGTATCTTAAAAGCTGCCCCCACTTGCAGTCAGAGGCTCATTGAGCTGCGCTTCGTGATGTTAAATTTGCTGCAAACTCAGAGTGTTGAAATTATTCAACCGTTGATTATCGAAGTAGCACCTGGCTGCAAGCGGAGGCTCTTTGAGCTCCAGTTTGATTAGTTTACTTGTATCTTAAAAGTTGCGCCCACTTGCAGTCAGAGGCTCGATGAGCTGCGCTTTGTGATGTTGAATTTGCTGCAAACTCAGAGTGTTGAAATTATTCAACCGTTCATTGTCGAAGTAGCACCTGGCTGCAAGCGGAGGGTTTTTGAGCTGCAGTTTGATTAATATACTTGTATCTTAAAAGCTGCGCCCACTTGCAGTCAGAGGCTCGATGAGCTGCGCTTCGTGATGTCAAATTTGCTGCAAACTCAGGGTGTTGAAATTATTCAACCGTTCGTAGCATTTCGTGTTCGTGTTAAATTTGCTGTAAACTCGGATCGTTGAAATTATGCCGTCGTTCATTATCGAAGTAGCGCCGGGCTGCAAGCGGACGCTCTTTGAGCTGCAGTTTGATACATTTACTTGTATCTTAAATGTGCGCTCGATTGCACCAGAAGCTCCATGAGCTGCGCTTCAATATGTCAAATTTGCTGCAAATTCAGAGTGTTGAAATTATTCAACCGTTGATTGATTATCGAAGTCGCACCTGTCTGCAATTGGAGGCTCTTTAAGCAGCCTTTCGCAAGTCATCTTGAATTGTCGAATTGTGTGGTCACAGGCTTTTCAAGCAGCTCTTCGATCGATCAATAGTTCCTTGAGTTGCGCTTTTGGGAACCATATATTCTCGAAAGTGTCCCGTTTTCAAGACGAGACTCTTTGAGCTGACGGGGGGTGGAATTGATTGCCTTCCCACGGTGCCCTCCGAGAACGAGTGCACTAATTTATTATGAGATTAAATAAACTCTACTTTCAGTTCTGTAGTTTTTGATTAGTGCACTCGGCTAAACAATCAACAAAGCATTTTTTAATAAATAGACGTTGGATAAGTTGGAGAAAAAAGTGCCAAAACAATCGAGAAAGAGAAACTTTGAGAAAAAAAAACGTTCCGTCTTTCTTGATCATTTTAGCATTTTTTCAACACATTTCACATTGGATACGTGTCTACGCCTAAGGCAGCTTTGCGGTCACAAAAGCCTCGTGGCTAAGATATCAGCGTCCGGGCTCTGAGTACGAACGGCGCGGTTTCGTTCCCCGGAGCAACATTTTTTTTGTTAAACATATGTGAATTGAATATAATAAATAATGCCTGCATAGGTGAGAGTAGCTAACTAGGAGACGGCACGACCGTGGGCTCGGGGATTTGGCCGAATTTTTTTGTGGTGAAAGAGGACCCCTAGCCAGTCCAGCCAGATCACGCGTGAACGTTACCCCCTCTCTGGCTCTTACGCGCCCATCACACAATCATAGTAGCGCGTGTACGTGAGCGAGCGACGCTCGGACATCTTCGGAAAGAGCCGAGCGCGGTCGAAGTTTCCCGACCGCGCCTTCGGCAGCTACACCAATACATGGACGCCGAGCACGTTCATGTGCGGCCAAGCCGAAACGAAGGCTTCGAGGGCGAAAACAATCTGAGCACGACTCGCGTGTGCCGTCGGGTGACCTCACGCGCGACTTCTTATTTGATTAGTCATTTTTATTAGTTATCATTATTATTTTAACTAGTTATCTTTAAGTGTCGAATAATTTATCGCGCACTGTGACCGCTTATTTCATTAGTTTGTACGTTAATTTAAATATAATAATAAATCTAAATTACAACTTATTTATCTTCTAAAAAATTGTTTACGCTTTACTCACACCCGCCCCAATGCCAAATAAATTGTAATTGATAAAAGTCAGCGGAAACATATTTATATTCGTATTATTATAATCATTCTCATACTGTCAAGCGCAAACAATTTTTTAGAAGATAAATAAGTTGTAATTTAGATTTATTATATTTAAATTGACGTACAGACTAATAAAATAAGCGGTCAGGGTGCGCGATAAATCTTTCGACACTAAAAGATAACTACTTAAAATGATAATGATAACTCATAAGAATAACTAATCATATAAGAATCAATAATAGTAATAATAATTTAAAAAAAAGCACTGGGTGCGGGAAACGAGCCCGCGCCCCTGCGGACCGAAGCCAGAAGCGCTACCAACGGGACCATATCATCGCTTGTAGAATATGTGCACTTTCTGGTACTTAAGATTCGCGAATCGTAATATAAATTTAAAAAACATATATTACTATTCACCAGGGATTGAACCCGGACTGTAAGTATCGTTAATACGTCACGCTGCCAACTCAGCCGCGACGCTCATTTCAGATAGAGAAACATTTATGATACACGCTTATCCATCATGTTTCCTGTTGATAGAAGACGCCGAAACGATCGCGGCAAAGGCTCAAGATTTCTTTTTGAAACTTCCACGGTCGTTTCGGCGTTTTATTTTTCAACGCGGTTCGTCGTTAATTTTTTCAATCCGCATTTTCGGCATAAACGGGGAACCGAGAGAAAACAATGATCTCGAGACATGTTTTTTACTTTGAAATTCATTTAATGCATATTCCAATCCGCAGTACGGCCACACATATATGTCAAGCTCGATCGGACGGAAAACCTCGCTCCGTTCGCCTGTCGAGTAAACTCGATTTGCGAGGGGTGGACACTTTTCCCCCACCGAGCTACCCATTCGTGTTCACGGTGACTGCGCTACCGACTTGAGCGGTGATCGGTGATCACGGACTCGCGCGGCTACAGGGAATCTGCAACCTCGACAGAGGCGATGATCACGAAATTATATTCCCGAACTCGCCGCCGCGATTTAGCGCTATTTCCGAGGCACACCGAATAGGGGAGCGTTGTGCATCTCCCTACTAATCTCTGCCGAAAACGGGAGCGTTGTACATCTCCCTACTAATCTCTGCCTACGTCGACACAGTCGACACTATCGACGGTCGATGCTTGTTTTTCTTCTTCTCCGTTTGATTGGGCCTGCGGAAACAAGGAGACTATAGGTAAGGAGTGTTACGTCCCAGCCTTCACCTTTTTTATTTCTGTTCCACGAAACTATCGATACAAACATGCACGATAGCGGCACCCCCACTTATCGACAAAACTATATATTTTGTAAAACTTGTGCAGGCGACCGTCGAAATAGACCGTAGCACCCAAATGGTAAATCGTCGCGCGTACGTTCCCATGCGTAAATATAGCCAATAGTAAATAAAGTTAACGAGCGAACATACTTGCAGTCCCGAAAGAGAAACTCTGCTCACGGAGCACTCGAATAGAAAAAACGTAGGACCCAAGCGAAGATAATCCCTGATCCTAAAATTCAAAACAGACCTCCAAGGAAAACTCCCCCGTGACTCCACGCGGTCGTAAAACTGGCTCTCAGCGAGATCTACGAGAACACGTGCGCTAAAGCCGATTCTCGGAAATACAGCAGCGATTGCGCCTATCTCAGCCGCGACCCAATAAGAAATCCAGAATCATGCTCCCCTACTCTGCTGAACAATCACGAAAATTAACGTAACCTTGATGACCGATTACCCAATCCCTAAAAAACGCATCACAGCAAATGCACTCTCCAAAAAAAACTCCTTCCCCTGACAAACTGAACTCCCTTAATTTTGTGATACGAAGGAGCGTCTCTCTGTACTCGAACTCCAAGCTGAACAGTTGACGTATAAGGCTCAACTCTTTCGCTCTGCGTTTCCGTGCAATCATTGTACGCGTAACTATCTTTGTACCGAAATTATAAGTTTGCAAGAGTTGAACGTAATAAACGTGAACTACGTGAATTAAGACAAAATCTACGCGTCTGAACATTTATTTGATCAACGATCAATCCATCGGGCGGATCCAACTCTCTTGCCAGAATCACGCACCTCAAATTCGTCAAATTATTATTAAACTGCGTTCGGAACTCACGCAGAAGCCCAACAAAGACTCACTGCGCAATCTAATTCAATTCAAACTTTCGCGCTCTAAATCAGCAACCTGGCGAGTCCCACCTAAATTTCCCTCCGGGACGTTACGGTTTAGTATACAATAAAACTGGTGGCAGCGGAAAACAATGAGACAATTCATCGGCTGTAAAACTGGTGACAAGTAATCCGGTTTTGGCGAAAAACGGATCACTGACGCAGAACAATTATCGTGCAGAATAAAAAAAAATCAAACCCTTCCTTCCGCGTAAAACGAACAAGTGCTCCACACCACGTCGCACCGAGATCAACACAAGGGACGCAAAGCCATAAATCAACGACGAACGCAAGGCCGAAAACTTGACCCGAGTCAGCTACGTACACCCGGACAGCAGGTCAAAACACGAGCCTCGACTCATTACGAGGAAAGTCTAACGCCGCTTCTCCGCACCCAAATACCATCATCGGCACGAGCGAGCTACAAGATCATCATTGAGTAAGTCATAAACTCATACTGTCCACACCAATCCAAATGGAGACTTCGGAAGAACATCACCCAGCTCAACAGAGTCAAATCTACACATCACAGACAACGGTCCCACCACATATTGCGCATGGCTATTATCAACCGACATTTGAAAACAATATGCACCTGCTACACGCTAACTATAGGGAATATACACGATATTTACCCGAGTTCGATGGGACCCCAAAAACTTGCTCGCTGAATAATTTCCTTAGCTATTGCGAGAATGCTAAAGAATTCATCCCCGCTGTAGGTGAACGATTAATCGTTACATTATTAAAAAGTCAATGCAAAGGAATCGCTCGCGATAGCCTCGAAAGCTGCACAATAACAACTATTGACGAACTAATAAACATTCTAAAACAAAAATTCATCCCTTCAAAACCTCCGCTGACATGGATCAATAACATGAGCGCAATCACACAAAAATACAAAGAAACGGTACTCAGCTTCTACAGCAGACTGAACACCCATTTAAAAAAGACCCATCAAGTTATTGAAACCTCTAACTTAAGCTCTGTCGAAGGAACGAAAATTTTCGCGTAAGATATAGCGACCGATCAATTTCGCAGAGGTCTTAACGCCGCTTATCGCCCTCATATAGCATGCAAACGGTACCCAAATCTCGAAAGCATTTTCAAGCAAGCAACCGATATCGAAAAAATGTTAGGACCAATCGACCTAGAAAATACACAATCGACTTGCCTACCAACTCAATCTTCCAACAAATCAAATAGTCAAATCGAAAACAAACCCGGAAGCTCAACCTTCCGTGCAAACTCGAGTAAATTCTACAATTATTGCAAAAAGACAAACCACACAACAAATGATTGGTACCTTTTGGCAAAAGACAACTCACCAAAAGACGCTACAAACAGAAGTTGTTACTTCTGTTTGCATATCGTGCAACTATTGTAAAAAACCAGGCCACTTCATAAATCAATGCCGTAAACGAGCATATAATAATGGGAGAAAAGACAAGGCTCAAGCCGGGAAACGAGTCAACGACCCCTCGACCAGGCGTCTAGCCGGTTCCAAGCACCCAAGGACGCCAGACACAGTAAAATCGGAAACGAGGCAAAAAATCCTCCGAGCCTCTTGTAACCTAAGCACACAGACAAATAATTACAACTCGCGCACAATTAGCATCGAATCGGAGGATCTCAAGAAAACGCAGACACTATGTCTCGCAGACTCAGTCTCACAATTGAATTTGATCAAGATCGAAAATCTTCTCCACCCAAATCTCATAAACGATCTAATAATTTACGAATTGTACGGAATTTCGATCATCGATAGACCCAGGACACTCGGACAAATTAACATCGCAATCCATGTCCAGTTCGTAACATTCAATGTTGTCCTGAACGACTTCCCTGTAGAATTCGACGCAATCCTTGGTTATGAAACAATCGGAGAAAGTAAAGGTAGAATCGACTGGGAAGGGCGATAGTACAAGTCAATAACGTGGACATCACATTTACAAACACAGAATCATTTCTTTTGCGGGCCAGAAAGAAAACGATCATGTTTATTGGAGTCGGAAACCCACTAGAGACAGATAACGTAACCCGTAGACCCTTTCGAGATGGCATCTTTGCAGGCGAAGCATTATTTAAAAATACCGACGGCAAAGCATAGCTGTACGTTCATTCAATACCTTGAATGAAGACGTCAGAGTAGAGGTTTCCGTAATTTCACTGGGTCCTTACGATATAAGCACAGACGAGAACGATCAAAAAGATGATGACCCGGCGAATACGCAGATCCTAGAGCACGAAAAACCTCGGACGCGAGAAAACCGTGTCAACGGAGTAATGAACCTTTTGTGGCTTGATCACCTTAACGACGAAGAGCGTAATGCGGTATCTACACTCGTAGACGAATACGTAGACCTCTTCCATCTACGTGGCGAACCCCATCGATCAACAAGCGAATGCAAACATCGAATTCCTACTGCAGACGGTCAACCGGTCAACACAAGACAATACAGACATCCACCATTCCAAAGATCGGAAATAGAAAAACAAATTAACAATCTGCTACAATTAAACATCATCAAACCCTTGAAGTCACCGTATAAATCACCAGTTTGGATAGTTCCGAAAAAAGCAGACTCAAAAGGCAATAAACGATGGAGACTCGTAATCGATTTCAGAAAATCAAACGATGTCACAATAGGAGATGCTTACCCCCTGCCGTTAATAACAGACATCCTTGACCAACTCGGCGGTGGAAAGTACTTTTCAAGTTCTGACCTAGCATCTGGTTTCCACCAGCTAGAGATGGATCCGCAAGACAAACACAAAACGGCGTTTACGACCGCTCACGGTCATTACGAATTCAATAGAATGCCATTCGGTTTGAAAAACGCACTAGCTACCTTCCAACGATTAATGGACCTTGTACTAAAAGGATTACAAGGAAATGATTTATTCGTACATCTGGACGATATAGTAATCTATGCACGACCAATCGAAGAACACGAAAGTAAATTTAGGAAACTTGCAGAAAGATTGCGTACCGCAAATCTAACTCTCCAAACGGATAAATGCAAATTTTTAAGAACCGAAGTAAGATATCTGGGATACTCAATCTCAGCAGACGGATTAAAACCAGACCCAAAAAACATGCAAGCCGTAAGAGAATTCAAGACACCAAGCACTCCAAAAAACGTGAAAGAATTCTTCGGCCTAGCTGCATATTATCGCCGCTTTATAAAAATTTCGCAGGAATAGCAAAACCCCTTTCGGATCTCACTAGCAAAACTGTTAAATTTCATTGGACATCTCAACATCAATTAGCATTCGAAACATTGCGAGACAAGCTGTGCTCAACACCGATTCTCCAATATCCAGATTTCTCGGAACCTTTCATCGTAACAACCGACGCATCTAACTTCGCCGTCGGCGCACTCCTTTCGCAAGGAAAAGTTGGAGAAGACCCCATGGTCGCAGCTCCTTCAAGGATCCTTAACAAGGCCGAAAGGAATTATTCCACTCGAAAAAGAAATGATCGCTGTGGTGTTTGCCCTTCCGACCCTATCTTTATCGCAGGCAATTCACCATACTGACCGATCACCGGCCACTCGTCTGGGTAAACTCCATAACTGAACCGACGTCACGTGTATTGAGATGGAGAGAGAGATCAAAAGAATTTGATTTCAAAATACAGTACAAGCCAGGAAGAGTTAATACAAACGCCGATGCACTTTCTCGAAATCCAATAACTCTCCCTATCAAATTCAAATGGCGTACTAGCGAAACCCATACGGAGGAAAAATCCTACACCCAAATCCGGGTATCGTGAGAACATATTCGTCATCAGATCCAAGCGCCAATAACAAAAAAACTCAGAAAATCAAAAACTACCTCGGAGGATGAGATCACGAATGCTTCCCCACGAAATCAACCAATTTCTACTCCTCGAGCAACCGACTTCACAGATACGGCAATTCCGAGAGAAACGTACGCGAGTCCGGTTGCAGCGCGATCGAAAGAAATTCAAAATCAAGCAATCTCTATTCCCCAAGCAAGTAACCTTACAGATACGGCAATTCCGAGAGAAACGTACGTAAGCCCGCTTGCCAAAGGATCAAATCTACGTCAAGGTGACCGGCCTAATCAACCGATTATCAGCGATCTCATCAAAAAGAGACCGCGTAATAAATCAAATTCATCAGAGCATCAAGAAACAAATTCCTCAGAGCATCAAAAATCAAATCGCACAAAGCATCGAAAAACAAACCCCCCAGAGCATCGAATATCAACTTCTCTAAAGCATCAAACGCCGAACTAATCGGAACACGAAGGATCGATTGCGTCAGAAAACCAAAAATCGCGTTCACCAACACATCGAAGGGAAAAACGCAAAATCTTAATCAAAAGCAGAAGCGACCATCGTCGTCGATATCTGACCTTCGGAAACCCTTCGAAATCGGAATATTCATCGTCATCGGACGGCGACGAGGAAAATACCACTCACGTGGCACTACGCAATTTCGCCACGCTTAAAACCCCTTCATCCTCAGAGCAAGAATCGGATGACGACAGTCTAAACAACGTCGCCATAAAATCCTTGGAACACGCCTGCAAAATAGCAGGACTCACCCCATCACCAATAGGACGAGCAAAAAGCAAACCGTACAAAACTCCCCGCCGTCCAAACAGCCGAGAAATCGCAAGCGGAGAAGCCCTCGTAGTAAACAAACGATTTTCCCCTACGAGAAATGAGAATCTCAAGGACAGTCACACGACCGAACCTATGGACATAAGCTTAAACGAAGATAGAGAATCAGCAGGCGAAATTCAGAGGAGGGTAGGGGATTCAGCGTGAAAAAGGAAACACTTTTTTGCGATGTTTTTTCATTTATATAGATAGAGGAAATTTATTGAAACCTCTTGTACATTGTTAAGTGTCATTTCAAGAACATTCCGTGAAATTTGTATGCGAAAATGTCCACAAACAAGCCGGTGACAAACCTTTTCCAAGAACGCTTCCGGAAAAACACGATTTGCGGTGTTCACTGTATCTCAGCTAGAAATTATCTGAAATCATGTACCATTAAAATTTAGTCAAAGTATCATCAATTCCTCCCCCAACGTTCTTTGATAATTTTTTTTTTTCATTTCTAAATTTTTGGTGGTCATGTAAAGTGAAAAGTGCTATTTTTCACGAAAAATTCCGCCATTTTGGGGGTGGAAAATCCTGTCGATGTAAAAAAAGCTCAAACTAACCGTTAGGGGGAGGTATTTTACGTGTAGAAAGTGTGTACCAAGTTTGAATTAAATCGGTCATGTAGTTTTCAAATAGCAGGGAACACGGAATTTGAAAAAGTGGTTTCGAGAAAAACGCGGCACCGGCTTGTTTGTGGATATTTTCGCGTACAAATTTCACGGAATGTTCTTGAAATGACACTTAACAATGTACAAAAGGGTTCAATAAATTTACTCTATCCATATAGATGAAAAACTTTCGCAAAGAAGTGTTTTTTTCACGCTGAAACCCCTACCTTCCCCTTCATACAAGTCACGTCACGTAACTCCCAAACACTAGCGTAGAGCAACGCACAATGAACGCAAAAAATACCACAAAAACAGGGAAAACCAATCCCCCTAGCAACGCGGAAATCCTCAAGACAAAGAAAACCTAAGAAATGCTTCTGCTGCCCAGATGGGAGTGGGCACCCACACGCGAGTGCCCCCCGCGCACAAGAAACGAAGAAGAAAAAAGGATCATCTAACAAGCAAAAACGACCGGAAAACCTTCCAGCCTACAATAGCCCCCACCCGCCCTTCCAGATTTTGCAAACACCAACAGCTCCGAAAATGAATCCTTACATCAGCAAGGAAAAGCGCCATCCCTGATATCGTTAAATACGATTCCCCTATCCCACATACCATATTCCCCTATGGCACAAAATAGAGACAACAATAGTAGAACAAATACCACTGAAAAGGAGCCAATAAACAACAACGAGCTACAAACGGAATGCATTAACGTCATCAAAACAAGAGACAACATCGAAATGACAAAAAACGATTACATTTCTTTCATTTCTGCTCACGGTACAGTCTCGAACGAAATCGGCAAACGATTAATCGAGATGGGCTTGCTAAAAAATCTATCCCCAACTAACACCGTCGAAATCCGACAAGTCCTCATACCGGGAACACCAAAGAAACGAGTGTTTGCTCTAGTAACACAGGAAAACGCCACATCATCCTTAACAAAAGAAAATCTTACTAAATCCCTCCGAAATCTGAAAACAACGATAGAAGAATTGAACGTCAAATCAGCAGCATTTTCTCAGAATCGCAGTAGCCTTAACGACTCAGCATGCGTAAGAATAAAGAGCATCATTCGAGAAATTTTCGCGGATACCGAAATCCGAATAAAAATCTGCCGGGATGAAATTACTGTCCCACCAGAGCAAGACAGGCTCAACATCATAAAAGAATGCCAGGAATCTCCAATAGCAGGTCACAAGGTCGTAACCAAAACATACAACAGGATCCGACAATAATATTTTTGGGACAATCTCAAAAAACAAGTCCAAGATTGCAATGCGCCAGTTGCCAGAGGAAAAAAATGGTGAGAATTAAAACCAAACAGCATATGGTAATCACAGATACTCCGATCGGCGTATTCGACAAAATTGCAATGGATATAGTCGGACCGATAACTCCAGAATCTGAACTTGGTCACCGTTTCATATTAACTATTCAGGACAACCTTTCGAAATTTTTATTTGTAACTCTGCTGAAAAGCGCACCGCTCACGAAATCGCTTATGCGCTCGTCACGGAATTCATATGCCTATTCGGATGTCCTAAAGTAAAATTAACGAACCAAGGTGCAGCCTTCATCGGCCGAGTAATGAAACAATTAACAAAGATCCTAAAAATCAAGCAAATCAAAACGACAGCATTCCATCCACAATCGAACGAATCGCTCGAACGAAGTCATTGGGTGCTCACAGACTATCGGAAATATTACACCAACAAAAAAGACTGGCATAAATGGATACGGCTGGAAGCTTTCGCATACAATACAAGCGTACATGAAGGTACGAAATACACACCGTTCCAGGTAGTCCTAGGCAAAGTAGCACGACTACCCTCACAATTTTCATACCTGGACGAAATCATAACGTACGACGAACACGTGAGAAATCTCGCGCACCATTTACAAGAGGTGCCAAAACTAGTGACAATAATCTCGAAAATGCCAACCAAAAATCCAAAGTTCATTACAATAAAAGAATCAATCTCCTAAACTTCCAAATTGGAGACCAAATCTACCTAATAAAAAACCAACAAACAGGAAAATTCAATGATAATTACCTAGGTCCTTACGAAATCACACAAGTCTTCCCAGACCAAAACGATATCGAAATCGCTTTAGGAAACAATAAACGAAAGATTATCCATTGTGATCGCGCTAAACTAGCACACTAACCACTACACTACAAATTACTAAAATTTAAACACGCATACCGGCACCTTTCAGGAACAACAGAACAATCGTTCCCCCAAAACTCGAACACAAATACTACCTTCCAAACACCTTAGACACGCCCCATCGAACTCGACGTGTTACGATTTTGATTCGGAATTTATTTTAATACTTGAGACAAAACTATACGATTATCATTTAAATATATCCTATTATTATATAAGATCAAAATCAAACCATACGTACCTTGGGCCTTTCATTCGCCCTGGTGCACCCACACCAGACATGTTTCAAGAATAAATTAAATAACAGCGAAATATAACTACTCGCAGCTAATACATTGTTATACGAAATGACCAATACCCACCCCTCAATATTTCTAAGTTATATTGTAAGTCGCTCAATGACGATGCCAGCTCACACCACCGTGTCACTATATCTTGCGATTCTAATTCAATCGATTCTAATTGAGCGAGACGCTCAATCTTGAAGGAGGGAGGTATTACGTCTCAGCCTTCGCCTTTTTTATTTTCTTTTCCACGAAACTATCGATACAAACATGCACGATAGCGGCACCCCTACTTATCGACAAAACTCTATATTTTGTAAAACTTACGCAGGCGACCGTCGAAATAGACCGTAGCACTCATATGGGAAACCGTCACGCGTACGTTCCCACGCGTAAATATCGCCAATAGTAAATAAAGTTTAAGAGCGAACATACTTGCAGTCCCGAAAGAGAAAGTCCGCTCACAGAGCACTCGAATAGAAAAAACGTAGGACCCAACCGAAGATAATCCCTTATCCTCAAATTCAAAACAGACCTCCAAGGAAAACTCACCCGTGACTCCACGCGGTCGTAAAACTGGCTCTCAGGGAGATCTCCGAGAACACGTGCGCTAAAGCCGACTCTCGGAAATAGGGGAGTGATTGCGTCTATCTCAGCCGCGACCCAATAAGAAATCCCGAATCATGCTCCCCTACTCTGCTATCCAATCACGAAAATTAACGTCACCTTTATGGCCGATTACCCAATCCCTAAAAAACGCATCATAGGAAATGCACTCTCCCAAAAGAACTCCTTCCCCTCACAAACCGAACTCTCTTAATTTTTGTGATACGAAAGAGCATCATTGTACGCGTACCAAAATTATGAGTTTGTAAGAGTTGAACGTAATAAACGTGAACTACGCGAATTAAGACCAAATCTACGCGTCTGAAAATTTATTTGATCAACGATCAATCCATCGGGCGGATCCAACTCTCTTACCAGAATCACGCACCTCAAATTGATCTAAATCGAAATTGTTATTCAACTGTGTTCGGAACTCACGCGGAAGCCAAACAAAGACTTACTGCGCAATCTAATTCCATTCAAACATTTGCGCTCTAAATCGGCAACCTGGCGAGTCGCACCAAAATCTCCCTCCGGGACGTAACAGGAGTACGAACCACGGTCTTACATACAGGTCTGATAACGGCGGTAGTGGGGGTGGGCACCCTTAGCGGTTCCGATTATTTTATATTAATTTATTACGATTTCTGCCGCTTGGTGCGTGACGGCAAGAGGAAGTAGTGGTGCGACGAAGAGAGAAATAGCTCTTCTGTCCTCTTTCCTCTTGAACGCAACGCATGCGCCGTTTGCCCTAACTTAATTTACCGTACTGTCGTGTAAACTGCATTATATACGGAACCAATAAAAAATGTGTTGATTAAAAAAAAGATGACTACTTTCATCTAAAAAAAAACTGAAACCTTTTTGAATACATTTATTCATACCAGCACATATTACGACCATTTACATCCTTTTTTCTCCAATGTCTCACAATACATCGTTCGTCGAAATGTTTTTCGCACACGTACTGAGACTCTTTCAGTCCCGGAATATCATCGAGCCATTTTTTGTATCGTACGATGTTTCTGGGCACGCGAAACACGGAGCATTTCTGCTTACAATTTTTGTACCCCGTTTTACAATTGCGAACCGCTCAACCCTCAGCCATTTCGCATTTTTTTCGCAAACACTCCCAAAAAAATTCACACTTATGCGTAAAAACACGATAAAAAATGTATCACGGTAAATCGTGTAGAACCTTCTGGTATATGGTCGCAAATAAAGGTTATTTCGACAATCGCGGCACAAAAACATACGTAAACACCTTCGGCCCATTCGTCGGTCAGATGCAAGGGGGAAACTACTCCCCCTTGCTAGTAGCGACGCGTAGCGGCGCCTAGTGAATCGAAAAGTGAAGCCGATAAGCGTGCCTACCCCCACCACGAAAATTTAGCTTCGTTGCAAGGCCTGTGAGTAAGACCGTGGTACGAACGCGGTGTTGAAGAAACGTCCATGGAAATTCAGATGAGAAGGGTGGCTGCTCTCCTACCGGACCGAATTTAAGTCGGCAACGAACCAGTGCCGTAAGATATGCAAAAAGCACCCTTTGCTTCTTCATATGGAGCGGTAATTGAATCACATTAATTGTGAAACCAGTTGGTGAGGAAATTTCGATATATTAGATAGATTTAATTATTATATAGATAACATAGATGGTTTTGGAGAATAATAACGAAATGCGGAAATTTAGTCAGTATGTTTTTTTTTCGTTGCGGAAGCAGTAACAAACAAAATTTATTTATAGACCGAAGAAAATTCATATTTTCTTCAAACCTTGTATACTTTTAGTAGTCCATTAGGACAACATAATGTGCAAGTAGCAAAGCGTACTACTTAGGTGTTTTCGAGAAAATCGCAAGAGGAGTACTACGCAACCAATATCTACCGGTGCGTAGCGACACTGAGCACGAAATGACGGCGGTCAAGTGGTTAACGTTCAATGTCCGTAATCGGTGGTTGCTGGATCGAGTCCCGCTCATGTGATATTTTTTTTCCAACACTGGTTATATTCTTTCATATATATTACAATTTAAAGGTAATATAATGAAAAAAATACGTGTATTTGCATGAATCTTTATCGAATTTCCAATGTGATTTGGCTGTTTACTAATTTTTATTATTACAACAGCTATTATATTCATAAGTATCGACAAGTAAACGACGAAACGAATAAAGTTTTCCTCAAAGTGTATGCCTGTCGAGATTTGCGAAATCCCTTATTCCTGAAAGGGCGTAACGTACCCGAAACTGTTGTGCACGCTTCGACCTCCGACACAGATTTGAAAGGATGGGGGGAGGGCCAGGCTTGGAAAGCGCAAGTCAAACATCGACAAATAAAGGTGTAAATAATTTTATTCAATAATACAATGAGTTACAATATGTCAGAATGTAAGGTTGTGCTTTCGATAATTAATCGTCGGATGTGCTTTCGACATTAGAAGTTGCAGGATGATATTTTCCCTACAGACACGGAAAACATAAATTGAAATGGCATCTGCTACATCGAATGGATGCAATTTTCCCGCATGCACAAGGAATCTTCAGTTTCGATGGAAAAACAAACCTCGTTGACATTTCGAAAAATTTCTCTTTCTTCCGATAATTTTGATGCAAACCATGTATGACGCAACATTTTCGTAAATATTGGTGCTAATAATTGGTGGTGGACGATAGAATGTATTTTGATAGCATCTTCACGAGAAGCAATTTCTCGTTCGTTTTCAATCAAATATGAACAATTTCGATGGCGCTTGATAAAGTTCTTAACTTGCCTATAGAAATAAACGTCGCACGGTTGGCAAAGCGGAGTACATTTCGGCGGTATGACTTTAACCGTGCAAGTTCCAAGACCTGTGTCATTGGTAAAGATTTCATCGTACAAACCAGGATTCGTCTGACCTCCCCAAGAATCTATTATTAACAAGAATTTTTCTTTTTCCACATAAGGAAGCATAACGCTGGTTAAAAATGAATTATAAAGCTGTGTGGTAAGTTTCCCAGATGTCGAACTTGTTACGACATTTGGAAGGTCTTTCGTTAAATTGTCAACAGTTTTTTGAACCCTTGGACCAAACTTGCCCGTGGCTTCTTGCAAACACAAAAACACTTGCAGCAATAATTCACCGGACATCGTTATCGCGTATTATGCCGTGTATGAGTGTGTTACTTTGTTCATATCGCGCCTTTTAACAAACACAGTTTTTTACCTTTTTCGGCGAGACTTCTGTTATAAGTTGACTGGTACTGGCAACCTGTCTGGTCTGTATTAATCACAATTTTTTGTCAAAATTTGGGATAATTGCCTTCGTCTGCATTATCTGAGAATCTGTTTCTTCGAAAGTCACAGATTCCCTATTACTCACATATCGCGTGATCTTCCTCTGCCGAATTCTGTGCCGTTGTTTGAATTGCTTAACCCATGAAAATTATGCTGAAAGCCCTCCGATTGAAATTGGCCTGCAGCAGCCAAAGTCCACTTCCGTAAGTTCCTTGTTGTTACCTGAAACGTAAAATCAAAGTTTCATTTCATTATCATAATTTGTTCTTCAAAGACGATTGTTGAAGATACAAAAAAAAATAGATGTAAAGTGATAAAAATATACATTTACTTGCTGATAACTTTTGCGAGCCTCCACGAAGCGGTCGTTCAATAATTGATCCACGAATCAATTATTGAATATTTATCGATCGTTGTTCTTCCAGTTTTTATGTTTTCCTCCCATCTCTTCAAGTCGTCCTTTCTTTTTAAACTTCGAGATCCTTTTATCTGGAGAGTTTGTAGATTCCACGTGGGGTGTTCTTTTGCCAGTCTCACTACTTTTATTTTTGTCTCCAACGGAACGTATCTCTTTTGCCTTCTTTTCGACTGCCTCATAATCTTCATCGTCGGAAAAATCTCCTTCAACTTCACGGAATAGACCCTCTTCATCTACTACTTCGAAATGAATGAGGTCCTCGTCAGTAATAAGTACCTTTTCTCCTAACATTTCGATGACAGACTGATACAGTTCTTCTCCAACCGCCATTGCAACTTCAGAAATCGTTGCTGATGATTCTGTATCAATAAGGTCCGCTTCTTGGAGAAAACTATCACAGTACACGAACGCATCTTTTCACTGACGTTTTGGAACTGCATTATGCATTGAAAGTTCATGGAACTCATCATTCACAGTACTCGAAGAACGGAGTCTCTTCCATTTTTGTATTAAAAATGTAAATTTTGTGATTTTCAAAAAATTCGACGTAAACTATTCGTTCCTGCTGCATTAGCAAGGTCTCACCGCTACGCGAGTTACCTGCCGCATGTGGCCTGTTGTATAACATCGGCCCTATAAGAATAGAACCCAGGTCCAGGCCTGGCCCTCCCCTTCTGTTTTCAAACCTGTGTCTGCTGGTCGAAGCGCATCTGCAGGCAGTGCAGCCAGATAGCGCGTAAAAGTTACCCCCTCTCTAGCTCTTACGCGCCTATCACACAGTCATAGTAGCGCGTGTCCGTGAGCGAGCGACGCTCGGACATCTTCGGAAAGAGCAGAGCGCGGTCGGAGTTTTCCGACCGCGCCTTCGGCAGCTACACCAATACATGGACGCTGAGCACGTTCATGTGCGGCTAAGCCGAAACGAAGGCTTCGAGGGAAAAAAGCAACCTGAGCACGACTCGCGCGTGCCGTCGGGTGACGTCACGCGCGAGTTCTTATCTGATTAGTTATTTTTGATAGTTATCATTATTATTTTAATTAGTTTTCTTTAAGTGTCGAATAATTTATCGCGCACTGTGACCGCTTATTTCATTAGTTTGTGCGTTGATTTAAATATAATTATAAATCTAAATTACAACCTATTTATCTTCTAAAAAATTGTTTACGCTTTACTCACACCCGTCCCTATGCCAAATAAGTTGTAATTCATAAAAGTAAGCGGAAATATATGTATATTCGTATTATTATATTCATTCTCATACTTCCAAGCGCAAAATTTTTTTTAGAAGATAAATAAGTTATAATTTAGATTTATTATTATATTTAAATTAACGTACAAACTAATAAAGTAAGCGGTCAGAGTGCGCGATAAACTTTTCGACACTAAAAGATAACTAATTAAAATAATAATGATAACTAATAAAAATAACTAATCAAATGAGAATTAATAGTAATAATAATTTTTTAAAAAGCACTGAGTGCGGGGAACGATCCCGCGCCCCTGTAGACCGAAGCCAGAAACGCTACCAACGGCACCATCTCATCGTTTGTAGAATATGTGCACTTTCTGGTACTTACGATTCGCGGCCGGATGGATGATTAGCTTGTTTTTTTGGATAATGCTTTATCGCTTGATGAAAGTATGAGAATTGATATAATAATACGAATATAAATATATTTCCTCTTACTTTTATGTATTATAATTTATTTAGCATAAGGACGGGTGTGAGTAAAGCGTAAACAATTTTTTAGAAGATAAATAAGTTGTAATTTAGATTTATTATTATATGTAAATTAACGTATAAACTAAAAAAATAAGCGATCAGAGTGCGCGATACATTTTTTTGTATACATTAATAACGCAGAGAATTAAGAGCTAAATAAGCGTTGAAATCATCTAAAAGCCTCGCGCGTGCCGTCGGCTGACGTCACGCGTGAGTTGTACTCAGATTAATTTTTCCTTCGAAGCCTTCGTTTCGGCTTGGCCGCACATGAATGTGCTCAGCGTCCATGTATTGGTGTAGCTGCCGAAGGCGCGGTCGGGAAACTTCAACCGCTTGGCTCTTTCCGAAGATGTCCGAGCGTCGCTCGCTTACGGACACGCGCTACTATGATTGTGTGATGGGCGCATAAGAGACGAGAGAGGGGGTAACTTATACGCGCGATCTGGCTGCACTATCTGCAGGTCGAAGCGTCCAGTTTCGGGTACGTTACCCGCTTTCGGGTACGTTACCCGCTTCCAGGTATAAGGGATTTCGCAAATCTCGACAGGCATACACTTTGAGGGAAACTTTATTCGTTCGGTCGTTTACTTGTCGATAATTATAAATATAATAGCTGTTGTAATAATAAAAATTAGTAAACAGACAAATAACATTGGAAATTCGATAAAGATTCATGCAAATACACGTATTTTTTCATTATATTACCTTTGAATTGTAATATATATGAAAGAATATGACCAGTGTTGGAAAAAAAAATCACATGAGCGAGACTCGGTCCAGCAATCCAGCGATTATGGACATTGAACTTTTTTTTAAATAAAGACTTTTTATTTCAGAGTACAACAAACTATGTACATTTTTGGAGGCTGAAACAACAGAACATAAAAGAGCCTAACTATCAGAACAGGAATGGCGCAATGTCCCCATACTTGGAGTTCTCGTTCCATTTTCTCGCTTCGGTTCATACAAAATTTGGTTTCTTTTGCTTACATATAATAGCTGCCCGGCGGGCAAAAACTCTCTTTACACACAGCCAAGTAAATCACAAGTGAAGGGGAAAAAATATAGCCACGTGACGGCTTAACGTTCGGAAAAAAAACCCTTCTTCTGTTTGGTTTGGCTAGACTCACGGACTAACTTACAACTAGAATAACAAAACAAGAAGGATATGTACAGGGTGTCGCACATAATACGACGCGGTCACGGCACGATGGCGCTCTGCGAGGTAAGTGCGCTTGGGCCCTGTGGAGCCTGGCTCCGGAATATCTCCGGAAGTTCAGCCGATGGAAGTTGAGGGCGTCGATCGACGGGATGGCCGTTGAATAGAGGAAACCGTTCCTCTAGAACCTCTATTTACAGGATAATCAGCAGCCGTGAGCGACATATGCTTGTCTGCTTTGTTGCGCTTCCAGTGGTAGAGGATAGGCGTGTTGTCTTCTGCTTGGATGAGGCCAGTGCTGTCCAATTGCGTGAAGGATTGCGGGAGTAAGTAACCCGTCTGCTTTTGGCCTTCGATATTCGGTACGTTGACGTTGGCCACCGAACTAATGACATTGTTATCGATGCTCTGGTTGCTACCGAAGTATTCTCTAACAAGCTTGATGATGAAGTTGTCAATTCGTGGGATGTTGGCGGCCTCGTATAACACCCTGTTGCTGATGACGTGCATGTAGTTGGACGCTCTGGATCGATAAAGCTTGAGGCATGCGCGCAGGCATTTTCTTTTAAAGGCTCTGACATTTTCCATCGCTAAGGCACTCATGTTCCACCAGATTGGTGCCGCATATGTGATTATGGGCGTGATCAGGAGCATGTATATGATAATCTTCGCTCTGTTGGTGATGTGGGCATTGTAGAAAATTTTCCCGTTGGCTTTGAAGGCCGCCTTCACTTTATCTAGCTGGATCTTTACGTGGCTGTTGCCCCTCAGCAGATCGTCCAACCAAACGCCCAGATACTTTACCGATTTTTTGTGTGGGATGGTGGCCTTGGTGTGAGTACCGGAGACGGTGGTTTCAATCGCGAACATAAGTACTCCCCGACCTTTGTTGGCGGAGAGATGACGATAGGGCTCCCGGAACAGGATGGTCTCGCACTTGAGCGGGTTGAGCGTTAGGTTCCAATACATGTACATTTGGTTAACCTTTTCCACCAGGTCTTCAAGCTCCCCTCTTATCACCGTGGGTCTTTGCCCCACAACATAGATGATGAGGTCATCCGCAAAAGTGATCAATGACGTTTTCTCCGACTCGTTGAGACCAAAGAGGTTCAGGGCATCACTGGTGAAAATGTTGAAGAGAATCGGGGAGTTGACCGTTCCTTGCTGCAATCCCTCCTCAATTTTGAACTCCTCTGAAGACAGGGTGGACCTGTTTCATCTTTTGAACGATTTTTTTGGAATCATGTCCCAGATCATGAGGAACCATCTCGAGAACTTCTTTTGTTTGAGTTTGAAGAGAAGACCGTTCGTCCATACGGTGTCGAACGCCTTTTCCGAGTCGAGCAGCGCTGCGCCTGCGAGGTTGTTCCTTCCCACTTGGGTATTGAGGTCCGACAGGAGCTTGTGGATTGCGTGAGTTGTCGAGTGGCGGTACTTAAACCCGTATTAATTATCCGGAATAATCGCGTGCGTCCTGCAGAACGTTTCAATCTTTGAGTTGAGAACGGCCTCGAAAACCTTGCTGATGCTGCGGGTCAGACTTATTATCGGACGATAGCTGGAGGGGTCCGTGGGGCTTTTCCCTGGCTTCAAAATCGGAAAAAGTCTGGTACATTTCCAGCTGGCTGGGAAGTATTGATTGTTGAGAGCGCACAGCCCTGTGCCGGCACAGGGCTGTGCGCGCAGTCTTGAAATCCACGCAGGTGCTTCCCTCTTGTCGGTTTGTGACCAGTTCGGCTTTGGTGCTCGCGGCCGCCTCATCAACTATCGGCTTGAGCCTGGAGTTTTCGTTGAGGGATCTCGGAGCGTTAACTGCCTCGTAGAAAGCCCCCAGGATGTTAAGCTTGTCACTTGCCTCCGTGAAAATTAGGTTGCCCTCAACAATCGGCATATTATCCAAGTTGCATTTGCTGCGCACCAGGAGCTCGCGGTAGGCTTGATTTATCCGCAATTCGTTGGTCGTCAGGGGTTGTTTGGATCTCAGATTGATCTTCGGGAAGAAGTCCTCGGAAATCCTGTGGTTAATTTTTTCAGCTCCTTGGTCCAGCATTTTTCAGTCGCCCTCCTGAACTCGTATTGCGGACAGAGCTTGAGCTCTTTGAGAAGAAACGCAACGAACCTGGTTCTGGGTCTTCGCATCGTGGGGTCAGACTTGCGCAAGCTGTGCAATCGCGAGAGCAAGTATGACTTGTCCTTCTTAAGCGTTTTTATAGCTGGCGTTAGATACTTGTAAGTAGAGTCGACATCCTTGGGGACCGGCACTGTGGAGTGTATGGTCTCGTGTATGGCTGAGCTTATCACCAGAGGTTTTTCTTATATCTCGTCGATGGACAGGTTACGAGTCGAGGGGTTATCCGCATTGAATTTTGACGCGAGCGTCTCAGAGAACTTAGTCCAGTCCGTGGCCTTGAAGTTACGCCGGGACGTTTGGGAGTCGGGATGCGAGAGGGAGACTTCGTCGTCGGTCAGCGCAACACTTATCAGCAGGGCGTCGTGGTCGCTGTCGTACGGAGCCGTGTCGAGTTTGTTGTCTGGAGAGCAGATGATATCGAAGTGCACATCCGTCAGGCACACGTCAAGGTACGTGTTTGTAGGTTTGTGTGTGGGATCTTTTGGTGTATAACACACCATCTTGTAGAGGAGAGATTCTCTATCTTCCCATCTGGCGAAGAACTGGCCTCTCTGGTTATTCGCACGGTCGCCCCATACCTTTCGCCGAATGTTCAAATCACCTGCAATGATGTAATGCCTGCTATTCAAGTGGAGTTTTACCTTAGAGAAGAGCTCGTCCAGTTCACGAACGAATAACTGCCTGTTGTTGTTTGTCCCATATGCACTGACAATGCATAGGTTGGAGATGTTTCGGGATTGGAGCTTTATAATCGTCAAGTCGAGAATTTGGTTTTTACTAGATGTGGGGTACTCTATTACTTCAAATTTGATGTTTTTTTTTATAAGTATCGCTGTGCCACCACCTTGTGCGGAGTTGGGGCGATCGAACCTGATAATGCTATAGTTTCTGAAGGACATTTTGTGTCTGGGAGTAAGTTTCGTCTCGGAGATCAGGGCGATGTCCAAGTTGTGGTGTGTGGCAAGGTCAAGGATCTCGGACCTGCGGTAGTTGGCAACTAAGGAGTTGGCGTTTATTGCTGCTATTTTAAGCTGGGAGTTTGTGTTACTTCGCACCGCCATTTCCGATGTGACTGGGAAGCGCGTGAGGAAGCGTCGAGAGGAGATAGTCAATCTTCGCTGTATTTGATGCTACTTGGGCTGAGATAGGTTGGAGATGACAGGCGATTAATGCTGCTAATTCCTTCTTTAAATTGCCCACCCACTCGGGCGGAGTGCTGGGAGTGGGGGTGTGTGGATGCTGGGCGGGAGGCCTTGCGACCAGTTGTATCGGTTGAGGTTACTTTCTTGCTCTCGATGTCGTGGCGGGCGTTGCTGGCGCTGGTTCCTCGACGGTCCGATTGCGGCTTGTGCGTATGACAGGCGTCCGCTGGTAGTCGCTGATATCCGCTGGATTTTTCGGTCTTGTTGGCTCTGCACGAGGGCCTTCTGTTCTCGCTTGAGGTTCAGTGCGAACTTAATGTACGGACTGTTTTGGATGTCGACACCCAAAAAAAAGGTGTCAACACTGATTTGGGTGTCGACACCAAAAAAAAAAACGGTGTTGACACTGATCTGGACCTACGCTGTTTTAGGTGTCGACAAGGTGTAAAGAAAGGTGTCAACACTAATTTGCGCGTCGACACCCAAATTAGCGTTGGCACCTTTTTTATGGGTGATGAAACCCAAACCAGCCTCGTTCAGATGGGTGTCGATACCAAATTTTTTCGGTGTCGACACCCCAATCATTGTCGACACCAAAGTATTTATAATATTTATAATAATATGTATCTTGAAAATATAATATTTATTCCATTCCTTTATAATATTTATAATATTTATAATATAAATATTCATAATATTCCAAGCTCTGAAAATATTTATAGTAATATAAATGACCGCGATGTTCGAACCCTCGATACATTTCCTGACAGTTAGGGCCAAAATTTAGCTATTTATGCATCAGTGAATTCTTCATTGCAATAAGTATCAATCCGATGGGGAATCTACTATGTGCTCATTCTATTCGTTATCGTTTTCGCTTTAACCCCTTGACTGTGAGCGACACGCATAGGGGCAAAAAAAAAGTCGTGCCATTTTTGTGTCGTGACACGTATAGGGGCATTTGAAAAACAACCTATTTTTACTGCATCGATTCGATTGTAATTTGGTACATCATAGATGTACCAAATGATGTACCTCTAGATGTTTATGGTCGCGAATTTCGAATTTGGGTCCTGACTCCAAGTATGTAAAGCTCGGATACAATATAATGAATAAAAATTTGGCAAATCATGTATGACAAACTATTCATAATAACAAATGTAAAAGAATACTTTTTTGGCGTTATATGCCGCTCTTAGCCGAACCCAGAGTCACGAATCAAGAACATGGCGGTTGTTGACTCCATTTTGTTTTTTTTGTGCTTTTAAAAATTTGTTTGTGGTTTTGTATTTTTAATTTTTTAATTTTTTTTTTGCTTTTGGTCATTTAATTTTGTTGTGCTTTTTGTATGTTGATTTTTTGTTATTTGTATTTTCAAAATTTTTCATTGTAATTTATTTAAAATTTCTTTTTGCATTCTTTGAATTTCCTTCTTTTTTGATTCTTGGAATTTCAAAAATTTGTTTCTTCCTTTTGTACTTTGAATTTTTTTATTGATTTTTGCATTTTATTCTTTTTGTTGTTGTCTGTATCGATTGTTGTTTCTTTCATTTTTTGTATTCTTGAAATATTTTTTCAACAATTTATAACTCCCAATTTTATGTTTTGAATTTTCAAAAACCGATTTCAGATTCGGATTCAGCGACCCCAAAAACAATAAGATACTCACTTTCGTCAAAATGGAACATTTTTCGTATTTGCGTCCGCCATATTGAATCCGCCATTTTGAATTTTCAAAAACCCATTTCAGATTCGGATTTAGCGACCCCAAAAACCATAAGGTACTCACTTTCGTCGAAATGAAACCATTTTTCAAATTTGCGTCCGTCATATTGGATCCGCCATTTTGAATTTCGGAAATCTAATATCAAATTCGAAGTCAGCGACCCCAAAAACCTTTATACTGAGACTTCAAAGCAAATCTATGAAAAATGTTTTCCGACACAAAAATGGCACGAAAATCTTATTTGCACCTCACTGCGAAAGGGTTAAAATGCCGCGTCGTCCATCGTGCTGCGGGTATTTTTCGATTTTTGGCAGAATTTAAAAGAGGGACCGTCGATTTTAGCAGATTTTTCCACGCGTTTTCAATAAAAATTCAGGGTTTCGGGAGATTTAATACTGAATTTGTATTCAGGGGGAAAAAATACCCAAAATAGACTTGGAATGGACCGTCGTCTATAAGTATAAGTTACACTATAGAATAGTTCAAAGTATATACTCGACTAATAAGTGAAAAAATGTAATAATAAACAAATATATAGACAAATATAAAATCGGGATTCTTATAATATGCAAATTCAAAAAGAAATACATCCCCTTCAAGGCCAAAGAACAGATATTACATGAAACAACAGGTCTTATGGGGCGATTTGGCAAGATTTCTTGGGGGAGTTTTGTAGTTACTCCCCCAACCACCTAAAGCGCTGCCTGTATCGATGTGCACGGACACAGCCGCAGGCGCACTCGGCTCCACCCAGCTCCACCTCTTCCTACGCTCGAGCCAACTACGGTTGAGGTGATTTCGCGTCTCGCTCGCTCTCTTGCAGATTCCAATGTTAACAGCAGCGACGTTCGAGCGGTCTAAGGCACGTGCTCGTTATGCCGGGAAGCCCCGGCTTTAAATCGATCTTCTTTTGCTCCTACTCTCTCACTCCTTTCCATCTCACCCGTTCCATCTCTTTTTAGCATGCTCTAGCTCTGCGATTTCTTCCAAGGAACGTGCTATGCGGTACAGAATTCTGTTGCTACTTTGCTTACATCTGTCGAAATTTGACAGGCCTCAGAAGTATTCGTGATTGTTAATACTGAATATCAATCTAACTAGTTAATTAATCGTGTATTCGTGTATTTCGCGTTTTTCTGTTAGACTCTTTGCCCACGGAAAATTGGCTGTTTAAAATTGTTTGTGAGTTGCAACATTGTTAACGATGCCATCATGTAGCAGATGTGCCTATAATGGATGCAAAAATGTTCTTAAGACGAGCCCCAAGCTGAGCTTCCATCGTTTCCCTAACAACGACGACACGTAAATATTTAGACGAAAATAATTTTTCAAGTTTACTCCATTGTTCGAGTAAGCAATGGATAATAATTGTTTACTCCACTGTTCGATTAAACAATGGATAACAGTTTTTAACACATTTATTTATTATTTAATACTTTATTTGGTGACAGGATAACGTTTACAACTCAAATTTAAAAATGAAAAATTGAAAGTTCATATCCAAATGCCCGAATGTGGATTCGAACCCTCGCGCGCGCTCGCTTGGACGCCGAAACTACTGTGGCATTGTTTACTCACCGTTGGACTTTACTCGTAAATATCTCGGCCAATTTTTGTCGCACATCATTTTTAAAAAAGCGTTTTACTTTTTTTTTAAATATTATTCTTAACAATAGTAATACATTTTTGTATCGTTTTCAATATATAACCCGTCTTAAGGCATTCTTTTCACGAACCTGAATATTTAACAATTGATTGATTTTCGTCTATAAACAAGTAAAAATACATCCCAGTATGCTGGTAAAATGTCAAGCCAAGTTACCGAACTTTTAACGAAAAATTGCAACGCTCAAAATCGTCTTATTTGTACGGCGCTTTATGGAGATAACACGCTGGCCACATTTCCATCTAATAATTTATACACTAAAAAACTCTAGATGCCTGAGATAAAGTGCTCACGCGTGTAAAAAAATCTAACCATTCTTTAACGAGGGTGAACTTCCGGAAAGCTGTTACACCCGATTTGGGTGAAATTTTGCACAGATGTTCCATTTAATATATAAAGACTAAGGGGATTTTTGGCGAATTCCAATAGTTTACGAAATATCGAAATTGTTTGGGTTTTTAATTGTTTTTGGGGGGGGGTTTTGTTTTTGTGTGTTTGACTTTGCTTGGGTTTGTTTAGGTTATATAGATATACTCGCAGGGGTAAGCGCGGCACGCTAGCCACCAGTGGAGTGGGAAGAGTGGAGATATCGATCGGCCGTGGCGAGCGATATAGATATAATCGTGCGGGCTAAAAAATAAACTTTAAAATTCGATTTCTATTGGAACGCGCCGAAAATCCCTTCGGGGGATGTCTTTATATATTCAATGGAACATCTGTGCAAAATTTCGGCCGAATCGGGTGTAATAGCTTTTCGGAAGTTTATCCCGTAACGACAATAAAAACAGGGAGGGGCCGACTGCTTGAAGAAAATATTTAAGATAAAATTTCGTAGCCGCGACCTTTCGGGAAAAATACAAAACCGTGTGAATCTGCAAAATATGCGCAAACTTTTTTATTCCAGTTTATTGTTGGGTATAACAATTGATTGTTGCTTATTTTTACTAAGCGCCACTATAATTTATCACTGATTCAGAAGGACCCGCCTTGTGCCCCCCCCCCCCCCCCCCCAAATACGGCCGTTCCCGACAGTAATATCTCAACGTGAGTTTAAATGATGCGCTGTCTCCTACCAAACCGCCCAATGTTTGGTCGGTCAGTCGGCGATTAATACAAGAGGGATAGCACTATAAACCGATAGGCATACGCGAGAGAGAAACAACCGCGAGAGGCGTGCCTTGAATCTCTATCAGTGTGTGTGACACACCGATACATCGCCGCGCAGTCTACCGCCGGAAATACTAACTACATTCTTTCTGCCAAATATTGACACGGGCCCTGGTGTTCCATGCAATATCTGTTCTTTGCTAAGGCTCAAAGACAGATTACCATACCACCATAAATGTTTTTACCTACCGTACGTTTCACCTAACTACAGCCCCCTGACCACGGTCTTACATACAGGTCTGGAAACGAAGCCAGATTTCAATGGAGTCGTGAGGCAGCGTTGCGAGCTTTACTTTTCATTCCGTTCGCCGTCACCGCCGACGCTACTATCGGCGAGTACCTCCACCCACGGTCTTCTGTGATCTCTCCCTTCGCCCCTTGCCTTATCTTAGACCGTGCCCCGTGCCTTTTATTACTCCATTTTTTATTACAACATTCTCGATAACCTCTGTTCGCGTCAACGAGCATTTGTAGTTTGAAAAATATTCATAAAGCTCGCGAAGGTGGACCGTTGTTTCAGGGCTTTCTAAACTGACGAACCAATAAAGGTATTTGTATATTCAATATTCCATGTGTTGCGTGTTTTTTTCCTTTCGTCATCGAAAGAAACTCGGAATAAAATTCGAATAAAAATCCATTTCACTCGAAAAAAATAAGTATTTTTATTTATTTTTTAAATTTTTATATTGGTCTTCTTCCAGCCATACAGGATCTTACCCTTTTTACAAGCCCAACTTCTATTCTCTTCCACAATCCCCCGTCCTTATTCCACAATTCTTCCTCATCTACCTCTATTCCCCCTACGCCCCTCACGAAAAAGGTAATGTGCATTTCGGATCATCGAGAAGAGTGAGAGAGACGGACGGAAGCTGTTCTGTCCTTGTCGCACACGTACACGCCGATAGCAATGCCACGTAGTGGCGAAAATTGGAAACAAACGTGGGGTCGTTAATAGTGCCTACCCCCACCACGGCCGTTTCCAGACCTGTATGTAAGACCGTGCCCCTAACACTGGCCTACTATTCCGACAAGATAAACGAAAACGCGTTTTATCCCGGCTTTTTAGTTCTTGAAAGCGCCACTACCTAGCGTTGGTTGTTATGTGACAGCCTCCGGTTCTAAATACTCTGATCAGCTGAACGATTCGATACTTCCGCTTCTTCGCTTCTTCGCAATAACGATAACAGCACGTACTGTTACAGCGATAACAGGATCCATCATACACGCGAATAATGGTTTTCGTAAAGTTATCTACACTAGACTTTTATTCATGTAAAATATTCGAAACACCGGCGCAACGTACATATATAGGCATGCCTGTCAAACGACTACTAGCGCCACAGTGCGGTAAGGACATTTTGCGAACAGCATTTATCTACCAGCGTCAGCCCCCTGCCTAACTACAACAATTATTTCCATAAAAAAAAGTATTCATATTTAAAAAATTTTAATTTTAAATTATTTAAAATTACCCTTTATTTACAGCAGTTTATTCTGTTCAGGCCAAAGGCGCGGTGGGGGCTATTTAGGAGATTTTTAGGAGGAACTAGCGATGGTCTAGGAGGAAGCCGCCCGAACCATCTGGCAACACTGAGCTAGGGCCGCGAAGGGTTCAGGAGGTTGGAGAGGTCCAATTGAGTCGAACGGCGGTTTATGATTTTTCTTATTAACCTTAAAAAATGCATACGAGGTATGGATTTATTCTGTTCATAAAATACATTATAAAGGGCATAATTATGCATTTTTATATTTCTATTACGTAAATAAGAAAAACTTCCGTATTACTACCAACTTGAAAAAGTGTAACATTATCGATGATTGTTATGAAGAAAAATGAGTCAGTAAATGTTTTAGAGAACTCCGAATAAAATTTTGAGTTGTTTATAATTATGCCTATTCATATTTGTCACGAGATTATTTATTATCACCATTAATTAATATTAAGGATTGCGGAAACATGTCAACTTCGCGGACATTGAGGTTGGCAGCAATGCTCCTTATTCGCCAGCCAAGATTCGTAATCTTTCATCAAACTTTGATCGTTCAATATTGAATATATATGTGATTTACAATGGGCAAAATGGGTTTTTTCTCTAAATATTTAGAAAGGTTTAGTTTGCGTTGATCCGTTCTAAGAAATAGTTTATGTTGGTGCTAAATATCCACAAAAATTACATCAACCGTAGCGTGACGTCATGCTCATCTAACCACGCGTAGAATTATGTAGAGTCGGTGGCTGTCTACTCCCGTAGTTGTCCGCGGCTTATCCAGGTTCTAAAAGATCGGTAAGATAGGAGGAGGCTGGAAAAGAAATTTGCGTTTCGTCTTGGGTACAGTGACAGACTCATTAGTAGGGCTCTGTCACTGTACCCTGTCCTAGATGCGCTGAGTGTTAGGGTCTCAGAGAAAGACGGTTATATATATTGGAACGCATGCCCCTGCGACCGCTTGTGAGAAACGCTGGAACGGCAGGGTCTCAGTTCTGCACAGTGCAGTTCGACACCGAGTCAGCCCGCCACTGTTCAATTCGACGAAGCGGGCAGTTCGCCACCGAGCCAAATCGACGGCCGTAGCAGCTCGACATTTCCCCGACGCTCGCGTATCCCCACTCTTCACATTCGGGCCGGGCGATTCGCTGCCCTGTGTCAGTTCGCCACCGAGTCCTCCCTGCACAGCGTAGCGTGCTCAACCTACATTTCCTAGCGGCTGTACTTTTTTCGAATCACCCATACCCGGGAACGAGAAATATACGAGCAAAATGTTTTCGCATGTACCGACTACCCGCTCTGTCAGTTCTCTAGTTTATCGACTGATTCTGAATGGAAGTTTCACGAGCGGCATTTTGTTATAACTTTATTCCTTAATAATGCCACGAACATATATTTAGTCTCTTAAAATGTTAATTCTTCCATAATTCGGGAAAAAGCGTCATTTTTGAGTACTTGAGAATAACGATAAGCTATACTAAGAGAACTGAAAACTTATATAATAATCGTGTGAAAGAAAAACTGGTGGCCTCGTACAGTTGGACAGTTTTTCGTTGCCGTTGAATATAGGATAATGTTAATCAAGAGGATGTTTAATTTTGTTCTGAATTTCGTTTCTTGTGGCTCTTGGTTTATTCGTAAAAATCATCGTGCAAAGTCTAAATTTTATAATCAACTTTTTAATCATCAAAAATATCGCTGAAAAAAGCATATGCAGTTACAAGAAATTAATATCATGAAACGATTGGAAATAATATTGTTGTCAACATTCCTCATATATGTTCCTTTCATTACAGATTGAAACGTCCACATTATTATTATCCATGTTGTTCAAATACTTAATGCCAAAGAACAGCGCATGTCGGATATATTTTTTTTTTTCATTAATGTGTGACATGTCGTCTACTATATATGAAAAAATTGAATCATCGTATAACATAAATACGCTGTATTGAAAAGCGCAGAATCATTAAGGGAGGGGGGGGTGGAAGGTTAATCTGCTATAAAAAGCATATTTTCGATATTTTTTGTTGACGTACTGTTTGTATATATTTATATATATAATTAGTATAAAATAAAAGGACATTTGAAGAATATTCTGTGAAATTTTCGTTAATAATTGTGCAGAAATGAGCCAGTGACAGGAAATCTTCTCAGAGGCCACAAAAGTTACATTGCGGTGAACTGCATAACTCACCACTGGATCGCCCGAAAAAAAATCAACAAGATCGTATTATTTAATAAGTTTCTTGAGGTAACGCTGTCGAGTTTTTATTTTTATTTTTATTTCTTTTCAATTTTTAGTCAGACTGAGAAGACGAAATAGCGATTTTTCATTTAAAAAATTGGAATGATTTCCTCATATATGTTCCTTTCATTACAGATTGAAACGTCCACATTATTATTATCCATGTTGTTCAAATACTTAATGCCAAAGAACAGCGCATGTCGGATATATTTTTTTTTCATTAATGTGTGACATGTCGTCTACTATATATGAAAAAAATGAATCATCGTATAACATAAATACGCTGTATTGAAAAGCGCAGAATCATTAAGGGAGGGGGGGGGGGGTGGAAGGTTAATTTGCTATAAAAAAGCATATTTTCGATATTTTTTGTTGACGTACTGTTTGTATATATTTATATATATAATTAGTATAAAATAAAAGGACATTTGAAGAATATTCTGTGAAATTTTCGTTAATAATTGTGCAGAAATGAGCCAGTGACAGGAAATCTTCTCAGAGGCCACAAAAGTTACATTGCGGTGAACTGCATCACTCACGACTGGATCGCCCGAAAAAAAAAATCAACAAGATCGTATTATTTAATAAGTTTCTCGAGGTAACGCTGTCGAGTTTTTATTTTTATTTTTATTTCTTTTCAATTTTTAGTCAGACTGAGAAGACGAAATAGCGATTTTTCATTAAAAAAATTTGAACCCTTATTATTGCAAAATGAATTAAAATGATGAAAACAATTGACAGCGTTACCTCAAGAAACTTATTAACTAATACATTCTTCTTGGATTTTTTTCTCGGATGATCGAGTGATGAGTTATGCAGTTCACTGCAATTTTTTTGAGGTGTCTGCAAAGATGTGCTGTCAACGGCTCATTTCCGCATAATTATTAATGAAAATTTTACAGAATATTCTTCAAATGTCCTTTTATTTTATACTAATTATATAAATAAATATATACAAACAGTACGTCAACCAAAAATATCGAAAATATGCTTTTTTATAGCAAATTAACCTTCCACCCCCCCCCCCTCCCTTAATGATTCTGCGCTTTTCAATACAGCGTATTCATGTTATACGATGATTCAATTTTTTCATATATAGAAGACGACATGTCACACATTAATGAAAAAAAAATATATCCGACATGCATTGTTCTTTGGCATTAAGTATTTGAACAACATGGATAATAATAATGTGGACGTTTCAATCTGTAATGAAAGGAACATATATGAGGAATATTGACAACAATATTATTTCCAATCGTTTCATGATATTAATTTCTTGTAACTGCATATGCTTTTTTCAGCGATATTTTTGATGATTAAAAAGTTGATTATAAAATTTAGACTTTGCACGATGATTTTTACGAATAAACCAAGAGCCACAAGAAACGAAATTCAGAACAAAATTAAACATCCTCTTGAAGAACATTATCCTATATTCAACGGCAACGAAAAACTGTCCAACTGTACGAGGCCACTAGTTTTTCTTTCACACGATTATTATATAAGTTTTCAGTTCTCTTAGTATTGCTTATCGTTATTCTTAAGTACTCAAAAATGACGCTTTTTCCCGAATTATGGAAGAATTAACATTTTAAGAGACTAAATATATGTTCGTGGCATTATTAAAGAATAATGTTATAACAAAATGCCGCTCGTGAAACTTCCATTCAGAATCAGTCGATAAACTAGAGAACTGACAGAGCGGGTAGTCGGAACATGCGAAAACATTTTGCTCGTATATTTCTCGTTCCCGGGTATGGGTGATTCGAAAAAAGTCCAGCCGCTAGGAAATGTAAGTTGAGCACGCTACGCTGTGCAGGGAGGACTCGGTGGCGAACTGACACAGGGCAGCGAATCGCCCGGCCCGAATCTGAAGAGTGGGGATACGCGAGCGTCGGGGAAATGTCGAGCTGCTACGGCCGTCGATTTGGCTCGGTGGCGAACTTCGTCGAATTGAACAGTGGCGGGCTGACTCGGTGTCGAACTGCACTGTGCAGAACTGAGACCCTGCTCGCTGGAACGATCCAGCCGCGTAGCAGTGAGATGGTGGAACTAGTAGGACCGCCACAATTATGTGCATAAAACTTTTTTCATCTCTGGTGTTTTGTGGTGAAAAACTTTTTAAAAATTTGTCAAGACAGTATATATTTCAGACAATTACATTTATATATATTTATATATTTAAACTTCGGTATGGGTAACGCTCCAACCTCCGTGGAAGATGAACACCGTCCATCTTTATGGGGGAAGTGCAAAATTATCAGAGGACAGGTCGGAAGTGCACGTGGCGCCTCTATCGTTATAAATCCAAAGTCATTGCGGGTAGTTTAGCGTATAAAAATAAGACGTTTATAGCAAAATACATGTAATTAATTTTGGTTTTGCATCCAAATCCGGCCCAACGTTTCGTAAAAGCGTCGAAGAATATGGCAAGCAATTGTGCGTGTCTGGCCATGTAACCGATGTCGAGAAGACAAAAAATATAATGCCAAAAAAGTTAACATTTTTTATTATTGGCGGAAAATTATATCTATGAAGTTTACAGTGATGATTTCATGTATTTTTGAGCCGGATGATAATAGAAATATTGTTGATGCGTGGTGTCAATGTGTTGCAGAAATGAGTAAAAGCTGCAAGCATATCAGTGCTGTAGTTTGCATTAATTTCTCCGCGAGCTCCAGATCTACAAAAATGAGCACTACATATTCGGCTACTTGCAGATAGTTGTCAATGTTTGTGGTGCGCGCTAAAAGAATTTTACATCGATTGAATTTTCAAAAAGACTATCCTGTTATCAATGTGTATGAATTCGAACGAAATAGGCCAAAATATGATATGGCCGAGATATTACGTTGTTTTGCAAATCACTTTGCCTGGTTACGCATTTTTTTAGTATTTCTGCTATCCATTGTTGACATTTCTTATTCGGCTTCCAAGGAACATGAAGTTTCCCCGACGGAAAAGAATAAAATTTTATTTTTGTTCCACCAGATCCAGCATTTGTTGCATCCTGTGATGCAACATATTATTTTCGACTTGATTATCTGCAAATGTGTATGTATAACACAAATTCAAAAAATTAACTCAAAACATTCTAACCTTAATATTACTTTATTTCCTTATTTACGTATATTACTGATTATGACTTTTCTGAATTACTAACCTAATGAAAAATTCGAAAATACAGCGCAATTATAACTTGGGCCGTATGTTATTGGAAAGTAACACGTACTTTCAATACTTCGATTACTTTTCACCACGGTCTTACACGCAGGTCTGGAAACTCGATGAAATTTCGGTGATGGGGGTGACTCGACTCTTGAAGCCGAATTTGTGGTGTCACTAGTATCGAGGGGTGTTGTTTTGATCACGGATTAAGAACATGGCTCACACGTCCAATCGGTAAAAATCCTACTGCCAAGTTCTCTCTCAGACCGACCACATTTCGGGCAAATGGAGAGAAAGACGTTGTTCGTCGTTTAACAGAGTGGAAGGTGTTTCTTTTTTTCGAAAAGTCAACCGTTTAAGAGAACATTGGGAATCTTTAAATCAGCTATATCTCTCGCACTCGTGGCCGCTTGGTCGGTGTGACACATGGGCTCAAGGTAATCCTATCGGCAGGCTTCAATCTATAGGATTTTCATACATTTTTTTGAGCTTCACTAAATATATTAATAATCGTCTCTGTAAAATTTGAGGGTCGGTTATCAACCTAATTACAGAAAAAAATTAAAATTGGGTCTTTTGTGAAGGAATTCCGACACGACATACAAAAACCCAATTTCCGGTCGCTACAAAAGTGTATACATATAATATTGGGAATGCATCAGATTCTTAAAAATAATCAGATTTACATGCTTAATAAAATCCCAGTAAGATATTTGGCAACACAGTGGCAACCCCACGCCAAACAAGAGCAAGTTGTGACGGAAAAATGGCATCCTTTGCCGCCGCAATAAGCTGTGTTCTAGCAGCACAGCATTCTGCATCCTCGCGTAAATGCTGGTGTTAATATTGCAGTACGAAAATACAGAATATTGGCAGTACATTTGGAGCACGTTCATTGCTGGGTTAATGCAGCATTGTGACAGAAAAATTAGAATGCGCTATTTCGGCAAGCTGAGGGCACATTGGAGGTACGCTGTGACGCTCCATTGCCGATAGAAACGAGGAACGTTATCGCGGCATTAAGACGGAAAATTTGGAATACGCTATTCGGCAAGGTGAGGGCACATTGGCGGCATGCTGTGACGTATGTTGCCGGCATACTTACAACACGCCGTAACGCTCCTTCGCCGGCATTACCGGTAGCTGGGCAGATGGGGATAAGAAGAGGGCAAAATAAATCATTTTATTGAATACAATGGCACACACGTATCAGTTCGTGTGTGCGACGCCCGCGTATGACTGAGAGCTACGCGTCATGCCCGTAATTGTTTTTTTTCCGAAAGTACGAGGCTCGGATTCGAACGCGCAACTTCACGATGGGCTGATTTAGAAGGCAAGCACGCTAACCACTCGACCATCCCACTGGTTCAACTTATATAACTAATTTTAGGATCATGACATTTGTCGTAGCGAATCTGCCTATGGTTATAACCATGTACCTTGTTTTTGCCGACAATGGAACGTCACAGCGTATATATAACGTATTCCAAATTTTCCGTCTCAATGCCGCGATAACTTGTCTTTTACCAGCAACGGAGGCGGGCAAAGATAACATCACTCCAAATCTGGAACTTGCCGCATCAGTACCGTTGTTGTAGTAGGTAATTGTTGCATAATTTGCTGCAAACTTGCCGTCTTGGCATTACACATTTACTGCTCCAAACCACGCACTGTGGCGCAAATTTGCAACTTAATGGGAAAGCATAAGACAGAACATTGGTGTCACGGTGTGCCGCCGTATGCTGTCCTCTTGCCGCTATAATCCTAACATGTGAATTTTACAGCACGTTTGTCATCAGGGAAGCTTATATTAGATCGCATGGATTTTTGTTCAGAATTTTCCTTTGAGATTTTTTACTTACGCCAATTAATTGCTTGGACGATTCTACGAGTTTTGGAAACAAATAAATGGAAAAGCATTAAGAAAAATTCTGACTTTCAAACCGCGACTTTAAAACCGAAAATAAAAACATCTTATCCTCGTGGTATTTTATTGTAAACTTTCCGAGTTGAAGAATCCTAATAATTAAATAGCAAATATAACAAAACAAAATCTCAAAAGAAAATTCTGAAAAAATTCCAAGTGTGTTTTCGCTCCGCAATGTGTAAGAGAGAGATAGGTGCCTCATTCCGCCACCCCCCCCCCCCCCCCTTGCCGTGACAGCTGTTCGCTCGTCACGCCGCCACGCAGCAGTCTGGGTCGCAGAATACTTGTCTTCAGGCCGCCCATAAGAACTGTTCTTCTATGTACGTTCGAATTCGTTGATTTTTTTTCCTACTGCGTAAGGAAAATTCTGAAAAAATCCCGAGCGATCTAGCATAAGCTTACTCAACTTCTGATATTTTTTACGTTTGCTCTTAAACCCTACAGTTCTCGAGTTACGTTGCATTTTCTAAATTTGTCTTTTTTACCAAAAAAAATGAAACTACTTTACGGGAAAAAAATCATATGAAACTTTTTGAAAAACAAAAAATTAAGCTTTTTCTACCCCTTCCACGTTTATCATGGATAAACATGATTTTAAAAAATTCCATAATTTATGCGCGCAATTTTCGAAGGTCGAAAAATAGCCGAGAAACCGTCACTTACAAAAGGCCGTGCCAGGTCGAATAAAAAATCATAAAGTTGACATTTTCAAAACTTATTTGAAAATCAAAAAGTTAAAGAGCCCGGTGGCCTGACACAACGAAATCGAACTCACCGTATACTCGACGCAAGAGCAGAAAAGGGGGTCTTATGGAACTGTGCGGTAGTGGAACAACGAGAGAGCGCTAGCGAAACGAGAAGGTGCAAAAAAGAGCGAGCGTTTCCCAGCGACAACGATTCCCTTAACGCATAACATCTATAAGAGTAAGCAGGACACTCTTATGTCCCCAGCGTTTAAGCCAAGAAGACTAGAGGTGAGGAGTACGAACGCCTGTGGCGAGCCCAATCTAAAAGCGTCCGTGAAACTATGGATTTTAGTAGTTAGTGTTTTCACGGCGTGCGTCGCTAGTGCATGAATGCACCGAAGTGAACTAAGCGACAAGAACACAACCGACGTCACGCGTCATCGATGATTCCCGCTCGTCGTCCGTGTTGGCATAAAGCGTGTTCGGGCTAACCAATTTTGCGAATTGTGTTAGATGTAAAAAAAAATAATTGTGTCTCGGTATAAAATATATTTAGTGATCTGTGACGAAAACAATCAACCGTAGGTAAGAAAAATAGTCCTTACATTTATAAAAAGGATGGTTTCGTTTTATCGTACCATTATCATACCGAGTGAAATAAAAATTATCATAAACGCGAGATATGGAGCAAGTGTCCCGTCGATGAGACAAAACGTGCAATATATGGATTTTTTTTATATATTGCACGTGTTGTCTCATGTCTCGAAAATAAACAAAATTTTTATTTTCGAGGCGTGAAAATGGAAAGTGAGTGGGTGAAATATCGATTTGCCATTTTCATAGAAAGTCAAATTAAATAAGACCTTGTAATATTGTTTGAATTGTTGTTTTCAGTGCCCGAACGCGAGACAAACTTGGAGTGCAGCGATCGATCGAGAACTGACATTAAAATCAAAAATCTCCATCAAATTCTCGACAAAGTTTCGGACATGAAAAATTTGCATTACGTGGGATGCCAAGCACACAA
Organism: Ophion ellenae; assembly: GCA_963210295.1. Lineage (NCBI taxonomy): Eukaryota > Metazoa > Arthropoda > Insecta > Hymenoptera > Ichneumonidae > Ophion > Ophion ellenae. The sequence goes on from OY723388.1 coordinate 9,306,909, forward strand.
CGAAGAGCTCACAGTAGTAAAGGTAGCTTATGGGGAGACGACTGTGACGTCATCCTGGGTGAGGTGTATACGTGATGTCTGGCGGGCCAGACCGTCTCGGTGCGGCCGTATGGAGAATTGATGGTGGGGGCTCAGTTTTGGGGGATCGGTGGTAGCGGCGGCTAGAGGCGGTATGTGCGGGGGGTGTGCGGGGGTAGCGGAGGGGTAGGTATGTGAGGTTACTACTATACCGACGGATCGCTGGTTTGTGGTGGTGGATGGGTTTTGTTAAATTAGTGGGAGTGTGAGCAGACTTCATAATATGCAGATTATTCATACCGTGGTGCGAAGATGCTGGATGGTGGAGAGGGGTATGATTTTCAGGTGGGGTGGGGAGTTCGTTAACCGAGTGACGATGAGTGTGGGTGTGGCGGACCGAAGCGTTTTCCACGTGTTTAGGGCTTCTGTAACGACGGGCGTTGTGTTGGTTGGTTGATTAAATATGGGTTTTCAGAAAACTCGGCGATTGGTTTGTTTTCACTGTGTTTTTGGAGGGTTTAAATTTTTGCATCTGCTGGAGCCTGGTTTTATTTGGATCGTCAGAACATTTTCCGAGCTCAACTTGTGAGGTCTTCTCACCAACGGTACGAGTAAAACCGCAACCGCGAATTTCAAAGCTCATCTCCGAATTTGCTGTTGTTGTGTACAAGCGGTAAAAACGCTCACCAAAAGAGCCATATCGTAGGGCTATTACCGAATCGCGCTGCAGTGCAATCCGTATCTGGAAAACCACATCAGGAGAGAGATTCAGGGTATATCGAAGCGACCCGCCACGTCACGTCATCCGCAGCACCTTGCAGATTCGTGACAGCAAGAGAACCTGCGAGCATCTCACTACCGTCTTAAACTCATACATCAACAAACAATGGCGGGTTTGGTTTTCCCCATCAAAATCAACTAGGTGGACGAGCGAGGCGTATTATCCGCACCGGTATACATACCCGTGTGTTTTCGGATGTATGCGCCGTCGGAGTGGTCTACACTGGACCATGGAACGTGACGCGAGTGGGCCCATCAAATGCGGCTGAGCGGCGGCATGCAGCCCGTCACGCTAGGAGGTGTGCGGTACATGCTGTACAGGATGGTGATATACCCCGAGGATCAAGACTGCAGCCGGATCATTCTTCACAACGAATTACACGAGATATTGACGCGCGATTTTTTTGAAATGTGAAAACTTTTAATTGCGATCGCCGAAACTTTTTATAAGAATATATAACCTGAAATTATCGAAACGCTATTCACTATATTTTTTCAGTCCCTAAACTCCCCTTCCAGCGACGAAAATACACTAAGACGGTGTTGCTGACGAGACCGCCGGATAGGTGTCCAAGGACTAGACAAGGAGGTGGATGTTGATTGTTATGGGAAATGAGATTATAACGAAAATTTTGAAGTAATGACATATTTTTATTACTCCAAACAGAAATTGTGGGCATTCTTAAAATAGAGTTACAAATTAGAATATAAAGTTAACAAAATGGGCTGGGTTCGAGTCTATTCTTATCGGAGACGCATACGAGGGCTATAAAGTAAAGGATAAATCGAAATTACATGCACTAATTACATATAGAAAAACCATCGAATAATAATAAAAAATCTAATAATACTGAATAATGTCGTTGGAGGTATTTAGCGGACGAGTGTCATAGTTGTATACGGATCGGTTCATGGGTAATAAACGAGGGTCGCACTGGTGGCAATTTCCGCATTGTTCGTGTTTAGGGTCCCTCGGTTGATTCTTTCGGTGGATGGCACTCTGTCTTCGATGGCGCTAAGGTGGCGTACCGCACGAGCCGTTTTACACGGTAGCACCTTTTTACCCGCTTCTTCACGAAGAGGATAAATGTACACGGTCATCTATGCGGTGGTGTATTTCAGCGTAGAGCCCGGGCGAATCATCTGGTTGAGATTCCGTAATTCGAGTAGGATACGCTTCTTACACATACTGGTAATTTCAGCGAATACAATATCGAAATAGTACTCCGTAAAGACAGGGCTTGCGCATGTCGCACGTACAGTGTCTTTGAACGTATGGATGTTCTCTAGTATGTAGCGCTCTGCGTCAGCGTCGTTGAAATAGGTTGCGAGCTGGTTTGGCATGTGTGTATGTAGCGCGACGGCTATGTCTGAGAGACACTTGGTAACGTCTCCGGTAAACCGTTGAAGGCGGCGAAATCGTTCATCCACGCAAGTAGCCATATTGAGCAGTCCGTCAAACGATGGCTTTTGTAGGACGATTGCGGTTGTGGAATTCCCACGTTTCTTATTCGCAACGTTACCGTCCTCCTTTGAATAAGGTGTAAGCGGCGCAGTATTTTCAGTAGCCGTCTGATTTATCGCCGCGAAGGTTATAGATTTCACACCGTATGACGAGGAGAAAGAAATCATATAATTCCCAAGCTGTATAGAATCTCTTTGACTGGTTTGTTTTGTTGCGAAGTACTCCCGAATGGTGGGTAAGTGGGTTTGTAGGCCCACCCACTCGCTCTGGTTGAAGATAGCCCGGAATGAATAATTCCCCGACAGCTTCACGATCGGCTCGAAGCGATTGTTGTGTTGCGGTTGTAAGCCGACTGTGATTTTTTTACTTCCAGAATTATTCAATAGATATGTCGTTGACATTAACACGGGCAGATTGCAAGTGGAGACCTCCGATGCTTTCGTCTCGCGGTGTCTCACAGGCGAGAAATTTGTCGTCAGTAATGCTTGAGCCATTTTAGCAATTTTACTTTGAGCCACAAGTAAACAAAAAGAGTTATTTTTACAATCTCCTGCCAGGTCTATAGAGGTGCAGCGTTAAGCAGCTTATACGAATTAAAACTAAGGAGACACATGATAACCGCCCGTTTTTTAAGGCAACCGCTCACGATGGTGGGGAGTGATAAGACTGCAGTGGTGGGAGGTCAGTGTACACGCAGCCAACAGGTTTTTTACCGGTTGCGTAGATGAGCCTAGGACAGGGATTAAGAGGGGAAAAGGGTTACATGGAAAATGACTCATTGTTTGTACAGGTGTGTAAGATGGAGCTCGTTGTGGTGTAGAGTAGGGAAGACGATGGTTCAACAACCCAGGGTATAGGACGTGTGGAGAGTGGTGGGCATTGCCTGTATTACGTGAAATATGTTTACGATTTCAATAGTTTAACACGACGCTTTTAAAACTGGAGTATTGTAGAGCGGACAAAAGAGACGAGCGACCGATTCAATACGAGCGCATGTAAATTTTCGGGGGGTTACGTCATGACGCAAGACAACGACGTGCAGCAGAGCCACTATGGTTGGGGAGTATTTACAACCTACTTCCTCGTCGGCCCTATGTCCATTGGGGGAGCGCCTCTAATAACATCGTCGATAATTTACAATTCTTAGAGGGAACATCCTGTTGTCGCAAAAGATATTGTAAACTGTAGACAATTATTCGAAAATATATGCACACCCAAAGTTGCATATATTGAACAAATTTTGAGACAATACGGTCATAACTAATACCGCGACACTATTGTTCGAGATGATAATTTCGTTTATGCTACAAGACTCTGCAGTCGTGGTTGACAATGCACAGTAGGGTCTTTCCGTTGAGGCAGCTCGGTGAAAGTTTAGCGCCTCCCGCCACATTGCGGTGCTAGCCCACGAGGGTTTTCCACAAATATAATATAGGCCTAATTTACATTTCTGCTCAAGAAGATCTTCACGATAAGCGATCTTTACAATGTACAAAACGCTGCAGTCACCGAAGGCCCATTTTATGGCTACTTCCATCAGGGCGTATGCTAATCAGGTTCGTAGAGGCGCTTGCATTCAAAAACGCATATCCCCATTCCCTACTACGGAAATTTCAAACGCTTCAAATTTTTTAGACTTTGCGTCCGTGTATATAAATAATATTATACTCCGTATGTGTTCACACCGATCCCATTCCCTACGTCGTTCTTATAACCCCGTAACAACCGCAGCAGAAGTGGAGGGGGTGGTGAATATAAAAAGCTGACATCGTGAAAATTCGAATATTTTTATATCGAACGCTAGCTGGATGGCCGAATCGCGCTCCAGCTTCTTCTTAGTCTGACACAGGAAACGGTGCTTGTAACCAGTGCTCGTGTTGTTATCCAAATTGTATTTCGCGGGTGTGTTATTAAGGTGTGACCTGGGACACTGCATTCGTGTTTATATAAAATTGTTGTTTCGAAATGGCCGACGCGTTAATGGCTGAAACCCGAAGATGGCGTTGCCAAGGGCTTGTGATTTGTATACAAGATATAGTGCGAAGAGTGCGTCACACGAATCAATACATATCATCGTTTTACGACGATGGACGAGTGGATTACATAACTCAACTCGATGAGGCTGATCTCTTGGAAGAGCTCTCAATGATATTATACAGCCTGCCTAGACGGGTTATCGGGCGTCTGTTCGTCGAGGGTGCCTTGAGCAGCTCGGATCTCGCTATAACGCTAGCACGAGATGTCGTCTTGAGACGGGGCTCAACTAGACGCCGGTGCAACCCACAAATAGCCGCGCTTTTGGATGCAGCCTACACCAACGACCGTAAGTATCACGAGTGCAATCGCGTAGGTGGGGGAATGCAATGATTAGACCGTATCGGTGAAAAAATGGTTACCCTCGCAGCACACATACGCTACCGATGGCTTGGCGATGGAGATGTATCGGCGGGCGAGGAGGAGAGCAGAAGCCCTGTGGTTTCTGAAGAAGAACAAGAAGAACGAGAAGAAGAAGAACAACAACAACAACAAGAATCACAGGTGGATTATGGCGCCTGGTGGGAGCAACCGGGTTTGGGCGCTGTACCCTTCGACTTTGAATCCGCAACACGCCCCGTGAACCCCTCTGGTAAGCCTCTCTCTCTCTCGCTCTCTCTCCTACTCCGCTGGTGTGTACGGTTTCCAATGATTTACGGTTTGAACGACCACCCCAGCTTTTCGAGTGGATGAGAGTTGCTAAACATAGATCGCATACTCGAGAGGTCTATGGCGTTTAATCGAAAAGTATCTCACACTAGGGTTCACCGTATAATCGCAACCTAAACGTTTAGATGGGCCTTCGACGAGTCGGCAAGCGGAAACGACCACCGTTCAGCCAACTAAAGTCTCTTCAATCCAAATGGACGCAGATACCTTGGGCTGCTTGCCGTCGACTTCCACGATATCATCAAAGCACCCGCTTTATGACGAGACACTCCCCGCTACAGCCTTCGACGTCAGCACCACACACGACGGTCTAGGATGCCAGGTAGGCTCTGGTAGCAAGCGTTTGAAAACGAATGAAAACGCCAGGGCCTCTAAGAGCGATTCCGGAGAAACTGCGAATAGTAAGGGTGAAAGCGACGCTCACACAGCTGATATGGGTCTGGTTCAAGGCAGCGATACAATAAGCCCCCCGGGCACGCGGTTTATTATTGAACGTGAGCAGGAGCATTTTTACCAACGTTTTCGGGCCACAGGTAGGCAGATCGGCGTGAAACTATTACCCCCGCCATTAAACGTAGATCCGGTAGTTTGGATCCACGACGCGTTACGCGATATGCACGGATATTTCGTTTCTGGTTGCGCCGGTACGGATATGATAGGCGTTTCGTTTATGTCTCAGGCTATGGAGTATGGCTCAGCAGGTCAATCTATACGTCCTGTAGATCGGTTCAAGTTCACCGATTTGTGGGAACTGATAGGTAGCGTGAACCAGAGTAAACGTATATTAGCCGCTGATGATACGCTATATTTTAACATAACGTCCATAAAAATCCCTCTCGGTCGCGGTAATGATCATGGCCTCAGCGCCGCTATCACACGGAAAAGATCTATTGTCGACATTTCAAATACGGACGGTCTGTGTCTCCCCAGGAGCTTAATTGTCGCAGAAGGATATAGTGTTTACAAACAGAGTAAAAGCGGGGCGGGGAAAAAAGTATGGGATAATATACGGCATAAACGATCTGCGGTACAGCGCGCACGGGCCATCGAACTGATCAGGGAGGCCCGTGTTACCATACCAGATGAAGGCTGCGGTATACCCGAGCTCCAATTGTTTCAAGAGTACTACAAGCCGCGTGGGGTTGCTATTGTCGTTTTTGATTTTGCTCGATACGGAAGCGGTGATCCCCCAATTTTCGATGGGGAAGCCTGGTTCGATGCAGACCCAGTCACCGTTTTGCATCTCGCGTATTTAGAAAGCGAAAAACATTTCGTTGTCATCGTGAACCTTTTGGGAGCATCAGGTTGTTCATTTTATTGTATAGCGTGTAATAAGGGGTACGCTCGTTTGACATCTCACAAGTGCAAAAGTTCCTGCCTACGTTGTTTTTCTACCCCGCCCTGTCCTATTGATTACAATAGGTCCGGTGTAGAGGTCGAATCAGCTTCGGGTTACGTTGCCTGTGGTAGGCATTTCCGAGGTCGTGTATGCTACCTAAATCATCTCGCTCTTAGAAAACGTAAAGACGGGGTAACCTATAAAAAATCGATTTGCGAAACGGTACGAGTGTGTAACGTATGCGGACGAATCGTAGACTTGACTACTCGTACTCATCAATGTGGAAAAAAGTATTGTCGGCTGTGTAAAGCAATACATGGGTTCAACGATCACTGCTTTATGCAACCATTGCCACCACGCCCACCCCCGGTCACAGATGGTAAGCACCCAAGTGTGCTTTTCATATTTTACGACTTTGAAACACGACAAGATGCATATTTTGAGAGCATCGCTCCTGACGCACGCGAGCACATCGTGACTCTCTGCGTAGCACAACAGGTGTGCGAATTCTGTCTGAAGGAACACGATTTTCTAGATGCGCGTACTCCACACTGTCAATGGTGCGGTCTACATACACACATTTTTCACGAATCACCAGTGTCGTCCCTTGTTGATTTAGCAATCCGCGATAAGACACAATTCAAACACATCATATGCATAGCGCACAACGCAAAGAGTTTCGATGCACAGTTCATATTGCGTGACGTTATAGAGCGGAGTGTCGATAGAGTAAAACCCCCCAGTGTCCTACTCACCGGAAACTCTGTTATGTGCATACGGGTGGGTAAAACCACGTTTATCGATAGTTTAAATTATTTTCAAATGCGTTTGAGTGAACTACCGAAAACATTTGGCTTCGAGGAAAAAGTGACCAAAGGGTATTTCCGACATATGTTCAACCGTGTGAATACACAGGATTACATAGGGCCCCTGCCCCCAAGCGATGAGTATATGCCAAATGCTATGTCCAGTAAGGAGCGAAAAGTCTTTTTCGAATGGTACAGCGAAGAGGTCAAGAGCGGCAGAGAATTCAATTTTAAAAAAGAAATCGTTGAATATTGTATCAAAGATGTAGATATTCTCCGAAGGGCTTGCCGACGGTTTCGGGAGATTTTTCTAGAAGTCGGTGATGTATGCCCTTTCACCGAAGCCATAACAATAGCCTCTGCCTGCTCTAAAGTTTTCCGTCGTAATTTCTTGAAACCCAATCTTGTGGGTCTCATACCGCCGCAGGGTTATACGCGTAATGGTCAGTATTCACAGGTAGCCCTGGAGTGGCTTTTCTGGCTTGAGCATTCAGAGTTTCACACGGCCATTATCCACGCTGGAAACGGGCATGAATACCGTTTAACCGAGGGGCACACTGTCGACGGGTATTTAGAGCATGAGGACAGAAAATATGTGTTTCAATTCCATGGCTGTTATTGGCACGGTTGTCCGAAATGCTTTACCACCAATCGGACAAAACAACCTAATCACGGGGGTGACAGCTTGGAGGCTCGATACGGGAGGACACTTGCCGTGTCGAAAAAAATATCTTCCTATGGGGTTTACCTCATTCGTGAAATATGGGAATGCGCCTTCACGGCCATGAAAAAAAACATTCGCGCTTTGCGTGAATTTTTGGAGACACACCCACGTCTCTCTCTCGAGGTTTTAAGGCCCCGTGATGGATTTTACGGAGGCCGTACGGGAAACACGGTCACCTCGTATGACGTTGCACAGGGCGAGAAAATATCATACATAGACATCTGCTCGTTGTACCCGTATATTTGTAAAACAGGCTGTTTTCCGATAGGTCACCCCGAGATATATACAGGTACAGAGTGCGATAAGTTGTTCGAAAATTCGACACCCGGCGAATTGCTCGGAGTTAGTATCCATGGTATGATAAAATGTACCATCCTTCCGCCTGAAAATCTTTTTCATCCGGTTTTGCCTGTACGTATGCGGGGGAAACTTCTTTTCCCACTCTGTCGTATATGTGCGGAGGAGATGTCTCAGCAGCGATGCAGCCATGAACGTTCCGAGGATCGGGCGCTCACCGGCACATGGGTTGCGGAGGAGGTTAAAAAAGCAATAGATATGGGCTATGTTATTTTGAAAATCCACGTCATCTGGTCGTATAAAACAACTCAATACAACAAGCATACTCGTGATGGTGGTCTCTTCGCGGGTTACGTGAATAAATTTTTAAAAATCAAACAGGAGGCCAGCGGTTGGCCAGCACATTGCACAGATGACATTTCCCGTAGTATGTATATGGCAGAGTATGAGAAAGTCGAGGGCATAAAATTGGAGAGCAGTAATATAGTCAAGAACCCTGGTCTCCGCGGGACAGCAAAGCTAGCGTTAAATACGCTTTGGGGAAAAATAGGTCAGCGCGATAATTTACCACAAACAACGATAATCAAATCCCGCGAGGAGTTACTCAAACTCGTAACAGATGACGAAAAAGAGGTCACCAGTGTATTACCGGTAAATGATTGGTTGCTATATACCACGTGGTCACACGTGAATGATGCTTCTCCCACGAGTTCGCAAACAAGCGTCGTAATTGCTGCATACACAACGGCTCAAGCTCGTTTAGAATTGTACAAATATCTGGAACAACTCGATCGACGTGTCTTGTACTATGACACAGACTCTGTCATTTTTTCGACACGTGACGGTGACTGGGTTCCCCCTGTTGGTAATTTCCTCGGGTATATGACTGATGAGCTTGAGTGTTACGGGAAAACAGCGTACATCAATTCATTTGTATCTGGGGGACCTAAATTTTACGGGTATACGGTGGTCACTGAAGAAAACCCTGACGTAACCGTAGCGCAGTGTTGCAAAGTAAAAGGTTTAACGCTTAATTATGAGAACTCTAAGCATGTAAATTTCAATTCAATCCGCAGACTAATAGGTACCACGCTGCCCCATTTAAACGATTCCTCGATAAATTTAAAATTTAGATCGATACGTCGCACAAATCTGCATAATGTGATCACTGTAACGGAGTGCAAAACGTGTAATGTTGTGTGTCACAAGCGCAGGCATATTAACTGTAGGCTATCATACCCTTTCGGATTTAAGAAGTAAAACATGTAACACCCGCTGTCAATAAGAAGTAGTTATGTATAAGTTTAAGTGTAAACAATAAAACAATATGTATAGTGTAAATTCCGTGTTGGTGTGCGTTTAATAAAAATACGATTATCTTTATGTGAGTCTAACGCTGTCAATCATTTCTTAGGCCCTCTCAACAAAAGTTTCCTATTTACCCCCCCCCCCCGGCGACGTGTACATGCGAACATTGGTGACCGAGCTAAAGCATTGCGTGCGTCTGCAGCAACCATATAAAAAGACGCAACCCGCATTTTTACATCATCCTCGCATCGCGCGCCGCTCAACTTATACACCTCTGTGTTCGTGGATATTTTTCATTTGTGGCTTCACATACTAAACCGTGAGGATGGATGTTCGGTGGAAACACCCCTGGACGTCGTTAATATGTGGCCCCACTGGTTGTGGTAAGACGGTGTTTATCAGACGGTTTCTCCGCCACCTCACAGCTATGAGCGACGCAATATTTGATAGAATTCTCTTTTATTACGGAGATACTCTCGACGCGGACACGCGTGGTGCTTACGACGGATGCCAGAGAAGCTCCGTACTGCCGAAAATTGAATTTTACGAAGGCCTGCCGCATCCGGACGCCTATTCACACGATAACACCCGTAAAAAAGTAATAATTATCGACGATCTCATGCGTGAATCATCCAACGGTGTAATCGTTGACCTCTTCACGAAGGGTAGCCATCATAAAAATATCAGCGTGATGTTTTTGACACAGAATATTTTTCACCAAGGGTCCGGACAACGTGACATTTCTTTAAATGCAAATTACATCGTCATTTTTAAAAAACCCCCGGGATCGCGCTCAAATACAACATCTCGCTAGACAGGTTTGCCCTGAAAACCCCAAATTTCTCGTCGAAGCATATCACGATGCGACGGCTCAGCCTCACGGTTACTTACTCCTGGATCTCAAGCAATCAACGCTGGAGAATTATCGTTTTAGAACTGGGATATTCCCTGACGATACACGTGGTGAAGTGTATATCCTGAAAAATAACCGTGTAAAATATACGGCTGTGTGACTCATCATATGAAACGCGCCCCGCGGATCTACCATGCGCGTATATGAGCATGGATGGGTGTAATACAAACGCATTGGTGGATCTCGCCCCGCACCGAGCGCAGTGTCAAGTATGAATTATACGTGTACCCTCGCCAAGAAAAATTATGGTTGCTAAAAAATCGCATACCCCGTTTACAAAACGCCATCTCGCGCTTCTACACGCCTTGTACCATGCAAACGCTCGAGAACGTAAGGCCCTTCTTAAATCCGCTGATAAAAGTCTCATCAAGTGTATCTGCGAATGCGCGCTGAACATTTTACGCGGTGTCGTCAATATAAAACCGAGTGCTAAGAAACACCTTAAAAAATACAAAAACACTCTACGGATCCTAGCATCATCGGTTAAGCGCTCTCTGGGTCAACGAGGGGGCGGTTGGAAAACGAAGAAACGCATCATCCTCCAAAAAGGGTGCGGGGGGTTTCTTGGGCTTTTGCTTGCACCGGTCATTGGCAGCTTACTCGGAAAATTATTCGGCGGGGGTACAGATGGTTAAAAATTATCATGCAGCATGCGAAAAAAATGATATTGGTCGATGAGGCAGCGTATCAGCAGCGTGGCGATGGTGATTGTATCGCATCATCTACGGCACATACAACGTCTACACCACGTGCCGCGCACGAGCCCACTGTTGAAGCACCGGGCGGGAGCATAAAAACCCAGGGTGATACGATTTCCCGTCTTGATCTTGAACTCTCTAATGTGCTTTTTTCGGATAAATTTGCCGATGATCGGGAGAAATGGAAACAATTCCTACCGCTATTTCAAAGATATCTCTTTCAGACGCTAACGCCGACGAGAGTGAGTGTCGATCACTTCAACCTATCGACTCCTGTTGAAACAGAGGAAGCGATGTCGTTTGATGATATTGTCAACAGTGTGCCGGCAATGTATAGGCGTAGAACAAAATCGCTGCTTGAATATATACAAAAGCCTACACATGGTCCACCTACTATAACCTGGGATCAGCATGGCCAGGTTAATATATACGGGGTTCCCATAAGCGGAGGTAACATTATCGATCTTGTGAATGACGCTGCACGGTCGAGGAAAAAGTTCAGAGCGATAGGGCGCAAAGAATTTATTACCGCTCTTCGAACAAATGCAATACCCCGTGAGTTTATTGGTAACGACGAATTGTGGAAATCCTACAGGGCGACATGCGATAATGCGCACATTTCAAACGACCGTAATACGCTACCACCGTCTGACACAGCTCAAGCAGTAGCAAGTCATACAATACCTGTGATTAAGAGAGGTAGAGGAGTGAAAAGAAAAGCGGAAAACACCGGAGATACATTCGAGAGCATGCGGTTGCCGGCTAACTTTAAATATTCGTCGAGACAAAAACGGCGACCTGCGTGGGCTAAATGGTTGAGACTCTGAGGAGATTCAAATGTGAAAGAGCGAGCGAGAGCTAGCGGTAGAGCAGGGAGCGAGAGAGAGAGAGAGAGAGAGAGAGAGAGAGAGAGAGATGACACGGGAGCTAACGCTTGAAGGGATCTACTACGATCCGCGTCACCCTTCGGGCTATTCAGGTGCATACCGTCTTATAAATGGAAAGAATAAGCACGTGTACGATTGGCTGACGCAACAGGATGCATACACCATTCATAAGCCAGTTCATCGTCGTTTTCAGAGGCTTCATTATAATGTCGACAACATAGACGACGTGTGGGAAGCAGATCTTGTCGATTTACGGTCGATTCAGACATCTAATGGAGGTATACAATATTTACTCATTGCTATAGACGTCCTGAGTAAATATGTATGGGTTGAGCCACTCGTAGACAAAACCGTACGCGCGGTCGCTGCAGGGTTTAAAAGAATCCTCACGAGAGCCGGAGGTCGTTCACCCGTATACCTACAAACAGATCGTGGAAAAGAGTTCCTCGGAAATGTTTTCCAGAATTTTCTCAATGAGCGTGACATCCGATTTAGGGTCGCGCGGAATCCTGATATCAAGGCATCGATCGTTGAACGATTCAATCGCACATTAAAAGAACGAATGTGGCGGTTCTTCACACATCGTAACACCCACCGTTATATTGATGTACTCCAACAATTCGTTCACTCCTATAACCATGCAAGGCATTCTACGATAAAAATGGAACCCGCGGCTGTAACACTGCATAATGCGCAGTTGGCCTACGAAAACACGGTGCAAAGCAATATGGTTCGTGGTAATAAGAAAGCTCGCGGAAGCAATAAATACGAATGCGGAGATCACGTGCGCATCAGTAGGACAAAAGGCACATTCGAAAAGGGTTATGAAAAAAATTGGAGTACTGAAATATTTAAAATCTCCCGAGTTCTCAAACGCCAGGGTATTTCTATATACGAATTACACGATCTCCACGGCGAAGCGATAGATGGGTTTTTCTACCCACAAGAATTAACACCAGTGAGCGCTAAACGTGTAACAGACGACAAAGAGTTCAAGATCGACCGTATTATTAAGACGCGCGGTCGCGGTGTGAAGAAAGAGGTATACGTTAGCTGGTTGGGCTACCCCGCAAAATTTAACTCCTGGATACCTGCGTCCAACCTACGAAGCCTTGGTTCATAAGCCAGTGAAAAACAAGACCAGCGGTATGGATAGTGAAAACTTTTTTATCGTTCTACCGAGCAACAGTAGCATGAAGTATTTCCCTGACAATGCACCGACAAATTTTACGACACAATTACCACGTGAAATTTCTTTACACGGTCAGTGGGTTGTAGGACTTACGGAAATTCACATACCGCACACCATAACCCACTTGCAGCGCGAAGATTGTAACATATTCTGGCGCCCGTGCGGAGATAGCGGTGAAGAGTCGCGCTCCCGACAACTTTGTGATAAAATACCGCATGGGATATACCAGTCGCATGGTCAAGTCATGTGGGAGTTAAATAATATACCCCTGCTAAAAAAACGTGGGGTTAGATTCATCGAATCCCGCGAAGCGAACGGTCACGTTTCCGTTGAAATATCTACGACTGTCGAGTGCAAGGATAAACCAGAGCCGGAGGTTATTATTCTGCCTAACAAGATCGGACGTATATTAGGCTTTGACGCGCCGCCGGCGATCGATGAAGGATCTTCAATAGCTCGCACGGTGTATCGCATACCAACAGGCGTTGCAAGCGTAGGGGTACGACCGGCATGTATCAACAGGGCTCTACCTGATCAGCTATTCGTATACACGGATATATGTGTACCATATAGAGTGGGTGATGTGCAAGCGGCGCTATTACGCATCTTTAATCTTGATTCTGCCCGCTATACATACGGATCGACTGGTGTAAAATATTTTTCACCTGCGAATTATTTGTCTCTTATGAACAACCGTTTTCGCGTTGTCACCATCGATATAAGAGACCATCTCGGTGTACCGATAGCATTCGAGTACGGCACACTGACCGTCACGCTTCATTTTAAACGTATCGGTTAGCTGCGGAGACATCGATGAGTTTCTATCAGACGTATTACGAATGCCAGGCCGGGGGTGGTGTTGGTCATGGAGTACACGGTGTGTATGTAGGAGCGCCGTATCAACGAGGGCGAGGCATCGGAAGTTTTCTAGGGGGCCTTTTCCGCAGAGCGCTGCCTCTTCTAAAAATGGGGGCACGTGCTATAGGCAAAGAAGCGCTGCGTACAGGGATAAATGTTATAGAAGACGTCAGTAGGAACAACAGACCATTCAGAGAATCCGTGCGCAATCGCCTCACAGAGTCCAGTGAGAACTTGAAACGTAAAGTAGGTGAGAAGGTGGATCTACTTATGAGCGGGTCGGGATATAAAACACCGCAGGGAAAAAGGAGTATGCATTCGCTAATGGGCCATGCAAGTGCGCGTGTCACAGTGAAAAAAAGGCGCGTGGCAGGCAGTCGAGTGACAAAGAGTAGATCGGGCTGTCGACCACGGAAAACCCCCAAAAAGAACACGCGGAAGCGTCGCGAAACTCCGTTAAAGCGGAAGAAAACTGGAAAAAAGAAAAGGCCGAGTACAAAGAGGCGTAAGAAACATCGCACTCTACCCGATATTTTCGACTAAATTTTAAAATGTCGTTCTCCACTCACATTCCCGCGAGTGCATGAAGAGTGAGCTTGATCTGTTCAGCATACCGCCGACTCAGACCTCTATAGAAGCTTCACAATGGGTGCATTATAAACCCGTGTCCTCGCTCTCAGACGATGGACCGCTTGAGTTTGTCGTACCTGGACACGGCGAAGAATACCTCGATCTTGCACACACGATGCTCGCTCTCAATGTTAAGATAGTGGCTTCGGACGGTAACTCAGCAGGAAAGGCCGCCCCTGTGAATAATTTCCTTCATTCTATGTACAATCAAGTGGACGTATACTTCAACCAGAAACTCGTTGCACAACCAAATAACGCATACCCATACAGAGCTTATATAGAAACACTACTGAATTATGGACCAGCGGCGAAAGATTCACACCTTACAGCGGCGTTGTGGTATGCCGACACACCTGGGGCATTTAACGCACTCCCCGGGGCGAAAAATCTGCTAGAGAACCATGGTCAGGATTTACGCAGAAAATTGACCTATGATGAAAAACCCATAGATTTGTTGGGTCATCTTCATTGTGATGTATTCAACCAGGATAAATTTCTACTGAACGGAGTTGAGTTAAGACTCCGGCTCGTACGATCAAAAGACGTTTTTTGTATCATAGCCCCTCCGACGCAACCGCCGGTAACATACCGCGTACACATATCAGAAGCAACTCTTCTTGTACGGCACGCAAAAATTGCGCCGGGAGTACTCATAGCGCATGCGAAAACACTTGCTAAAACAACAGCCAAGAATCCTATAACGCGCGTTGAAGTAAAGGCTTTCACGATGCATAGTGGTATACTTGGTGATACACTGGACAACGTCATACTTGGACAGCTTCCGAAACGGATTATCGTGGGTTTCGTCTCAAATAAAGCATTCAACGGCGATATTGAGACCAACCCATATAATTTTCACCACCAGAGCATAAAGGGGGTAGCCGGTTAAGGGGGGTCTGACGGCCCCCACCGAGTTTGATCGAATCGACCCAAAAACCTGAAAGAGGGCTGAAAAACAAAATTTTAGAGATATTTTTTAACCCCCTAAACCCTTATGAAAACACCATAATCGCAAAAAATGCGTTTTTTTTATGTTTAATTTTTTTTCGAGCTTTCAAATGCATTTTAAAGCGGTTTTAACACAACCAAAATTTTGTTTCAGATGTGTAGACATGCCCTGAATTTTTCCAGATTTTTTCGTAAAGTTAAATCATGTGCAACATAATTTTAATGGCATAAAAACCGTAAAAAATCGTCATTTTTTGTATTTAATGCTATGGTTTTTATTGACGTATTAATGGTAAAAAATCGTGCACCATAGCATAGAAAGCTACTATCTTCCTCTACAAAATGACGCTAATTGGGCTCAATTCGGTCGTCTCTAGCGTCCGAAAATCAAACTTGAATAAATTCCGTTTTTATAATTTGAGCATTTTCAGTTACGAAAATGACACAAAATCATATTTTTCAATTATTTTACTTAATAAAAGTACATTTTGGGGTTTCTGAGGTCGCCGATTACAAATTTGATGTCAAAAATTAGTTTTGTCACATGACAGCTGTCAAAACGAAGAAAAAATATTTTAATTTTTGAAATTTTTTAAAAAAGCTATGGGAACGATATTCATAAGGATTTTTTAGGTCGCTGATTATAAATTCATTCTTATACACGAATTTTTAATCGTAACAGCTGTCAATAGTTATATTAACAAACAAAAAATTACGTATTATTCAGAAAAAAAATTTGGAATTCCCCGACTAAACTGTCACCTGGCGGAGAAAATCCCAACTTGTACCTTATTAAGCCACGTACCCGAGTGCCTAAGGCCACCGTACCCACGTGGGCCTTAGGCTCGTATGCCCCTCCGCACGGTACTGCGCATGCCCACTACGCACTGACGCATCGAGAACCCCGCTCCACGCGGTCTCTCTTTCTCTCTGTGTTTAGCCGCCGTCCAGTACACACGTCATGCGACGCGCTCTGCTCCGTTAAACAAATCTATTTGTTTTGTTAACAGCGTTTTTTTAATTTATCGTTTAACCTGCCTATCTCAACACGAAGTGATTGAAGCAGTATTCTAAGGTGAGTTTGAATATCAATTTAAATATCAATCAACATAAAAATTGATTTATAATCATAACCTCAATCTACAATCGTTTGCCTCATAGTCGACTTGAAATCGTACAGAAGGTGGCCGTCAACTTCAAGTTGTTGTTTAGTTCACTCACATGAAAAGAATTAAAAAAAAGCAAAAAAAAAAACAAAACTAAGACGAAACGATATTTCAATAAAAAAATGATTTGGAATACAATAATTTATTTCTGTTTTGTTTACCGATGTTTTCAACATTTTTTTTGTTTTGATTTACAATTTTTAATGTACTTTCGATTTTCGTTACTTTTGTTCTATTTGTTTTTTTAATTATGGTTTTTTTTTATTCCGGGTTTCAGTTACTTTTTTCATTTTTTTCAAAAAAAAAAAATAATTTGTTAATCATAATAAAAAAAATAACAATGTTCTTTTTTTTTCTTTAGGAAAAACTGTGCGATGCCACCGAAAAAACGAAAATGTACGGCTGGTGAAAGGTGCATAAGATGCAACAGATTGTTGCGTTATGATACCGGAAAACAGAAGTCCATTTCTTCAGATGATGACGTACACTTATATACTAAACTACTAGGTAAACGAGTAGAGAAAGGTGACGTTTTATGTCATCTGTGTCGTTCCGCAATCGCTAAATCCCGAACGGTTTCACCATCGACGAGCAGTGATTCTGATCCTGAAGAAAATCTTCAGTTGGATTTTAATCCCGAAGAAAATCCTCTGCCAAACGTCAATCCCGAGGAAAATCCTCTGCCAGATGTTGATCGCGAACAAAATTCTGTCGATCCTGTAGAGAGACATTCATCAACACTCTCCAATTTGACAGTATCAGATGACACAGAACAATCTTCGGAACAGTCTTCGCAACAATTGTCACGGTCGGAGTCTGGATCTTCCACAGGACAGTCATCACAATCTTCTAAGGACCCTCCTTACGTTCTTCGTCCAAGAGAACCGGACTATGAAATGATCGAGATGCCTTTCAACAGAGTTACCGCGACTCACAAATGTTGTTGCGTATGTCTTACTCCAATTACGACATCTCCGGTTGTTCCGTTTAAAGCGAGGTTACAGGTATTTATAAGTTCACGAATTTTCATTCCAAAAGGCAATCGCTGTTGTCCTGTACATCTTATCAGTGAACGTATGTACGTTGACGAAATTTCAAACTTGAAAATATTTTCGAATACTTGTACTATCAGTTCTCAAGAGTTGGCATTATTTTTGGATGCACTGTCCAAAAAATGCGACAACAGTATTTTAGACAGAGTAGATGATTACAATTTATCGGCAGAGCGCATAAAATCGCTAACTGGATACACAGTTGCAGAAATCAAGACTCTAAAAAACATGTTGGTCACTTTGCGAAATTCTCAAAATCGCAGTATTAATCAAGCTCTTTTAATATTCCTTTTTAAATTAAGAACTGGAAATTCCAACACAATCACTGCGTCAATTTTCGATATCAAATCTGAACAACTAGTATCTGCTTATTGCAAATCGGTTTTGGATTCATTCGCGAAAGACGTCTTTCCACTTCGTTTCGGAGCTCGGGCATGTTCTCGCGAAGATTTAATTGCTAATCACACGTCGCCTTACGTAAAAAAATTACACGGATTTGAAGATCGCCTGCTCTTGATTGCTGATGGTTCATACCTTCGACACCAAAAAAGTAGTAATAATTGTTACCAAAAAAAATCTTTCTCTGTTCAGAAAAAGTGTCCACTCTGTAAACCCTTCACAGTTTGTGCCACAGATGGATATGTAATAGATGTTTACGGACCGTACGAAGCAATTGTGAATGATGCGAAAATCTTACAACATGTACTAAGTGATCCGAACGGCTTGAGATCAATCCTCAAAAAAGGGGATGTTTTTATACTTGACAGGGGGTTCAGAGACGTCAAAGATTGGTTAGAATCTCAAGGGTTCGTTGTGTTGATGCCAGCGTTGAAAGGCAAAAGAAAGCAACTTCCAACAAATGAAGCAAACGAAAGTCGATTTGTTACGAAATAGAGGTGGGTGGTAGAGGCTGTCCACGGTATAATCGGTAGTAAATTCAAACTCTTGCATAATCAGTTTAACAACAACATGTTGGATTCAGCGATGCTTTATTGCAAAGTAGCGAATTTTTTGGTTAATGAGTTTGGAAAAAGACTGAATTGCGATACCGATTTACAAGATCAAATTGCCGAGCAAATGTTGAAAAGAAAAGACGTTGACAATTCTTTAGCGAAAGTTGTGGAAGAACAAAACTGGAATAGGAAGAAAAGGATCTTCAAACCGTTAACATCAAATGACGTATTAGACTTTCCGGAAATGACAGAGCAAGATTTGAAGATCCTTTTCACTGGCTCGTACCAGTTATCGCAAACTGTTTCATACTTAGCTGAAATGTATACCGAAGAAGGACTTTTGAATATGCAATACTTGTTGGAGGACGATACCATTTTGAAATGTGAAGTTAAATCAAGACATATAAACAAGAAAGTATACAGATGTTACGTTCAGTACGACCCTAACAGTATTGGATATAACGGTATAAAAAACTACGTATGTGATTGTGCAAATGGGCTAAGAACTGTTGGTTGCTGTGCCCACGTTGCAACAATCATTTACTTTTTAAGTCATGCACGGTATTTGTCCAAAATCATCCGCCCAGCTCAAATTCTAACGAATCTATTTCACGTTGATAATGTCGAACCTGTTATTGAAGAACACAGTGACGAAGATTAACAACATAACAATCATGTTGCAATGTATGTATTACTTGTGTCTGTTTAATGTATATATTAGATGAATGTATGTAATATTATTATAAATAAATAGATTTTTTAAAATACAATGACTTTTAATTATTGAAAAAACCGAAATAGCAAATACCATTTTCATTTGATGACATGTG
This sequence comes from Ophion ellenae, assembly GCA_963210295.1. Taxonomy (NCBI): domain Eukaryota; kingdom Metazoa; phylum Arthropoda; class Insecta; order Hymenoptera; family Ichneumonidae; genus Ophion; species Ophion ellenae. Next base: position 9,326,476 of record OY723388.1, read on the forward strand.
TAATTTTTTTTTTGTTAGCTGTTTGACATCAAATTTGTAATCGGCGACCTCAGAAACCCCAAAATGTACTTTTATTAAGTAAAATAATTGAAAAATATGATTTTGTGTCATTTTCGTAACTGAAAATGCTCAAATTATAAAAACGGAATTTATTCAAGTTTGATTTTCGGACGCTAGAGACGACCGAATTGAGCCCAATTAGCGTCATTTTGTAGAGGAAGATAGTAGCTTTCTATGCTATGGTGCACGATTTTTTACCATTAATACGTCAATAAAAACCATAGCATTAAATACAAAAAATGACGATTTTTTACGGTTTTTATGCCATTAAAATTATGTTGCACATGATTTAACTTTACGAAAAAATCTGGAAAAATTCAGGGCATGTCTACACATCTGAAACAAAATTTTGGTTGTGTTAAAACCGCTTTAAAATGCATTTGAAAGCTCGAAAAAAAATTAAACATAAAAAAAACGCATTTTTTGCGATTATGGTGTTTTCATAAGGGTTTAGGGGGTTAAAAAATATCTCTAAAATTTTGTTTTTCAGCCCTCTTTCAGGTTTTTGGGTCGATTCGATCAAACTCGGTGGGGGCCGTCAGACCCCCCTTAACCGGCTACCCCCTTTCCTTTCGTTATACGTCGATGGTCAACAAGTCCCGAGCCGTCCTTTACAGCCACGGTTTACAAAAGGCAGAGAGCTCTCTGTAGAAAGCTACCACACGCTTTTCTCAGGTACGGGTATACATTTCCAGAACGAAGGGCTCGGTATATCACGTAGCGACTACAGTAAAGGCTACTGCCTTTTCGCATTTGATCTAACTCCAGATCTTGATGCTAATTGCTTTACCCATTGGAACCTCGTCAGACACGGCAGCGTACGCGTCGAGGTGCGGTTCGACGAAGCTCTCCCTTCTACAATAAATTGTATTGTCTACGCAGAATATGACAATATAATTGAAATAGATTCTTCACGCCAGGTTATAACCGACTTTAGCGCATAACCAGATGTGTGGGTGAACGAACTCTTATGATCCACCAATGAAAATGGAGTATATCGACTAATCAAATTTTGTGGGCGTGCACGTATACATGATATAAAAAAGGTTACACAGCAGTGTTTCATACGCCAGTCTCACTCATCCTACACCATGGACTTTATCATCGACATCCAAGCACTTTACGATAAAAACGGCTGCTTTCACCCAAAAGAGCTAGCAATCGTCGGTCTCCAAGATTCCGGCGTTTCCCACAGGATAATCACCCCACCGCACGATTTTTCGGATCTCCCACCGAAGTACGCCGCCAGTAATAACCGTATAACCTGTTTTTGTCACGGTCTCGAATGGTTTGATGGTGAAGCAGAATTAGATCATGTGTGGATCACACTACGAACGCTGGTGCGTCTCGCTATGCGGATATATGTACGGGGTCTACAAAAAGCAGAATTACTACGGCGCGTCCTCACTCGAGACATCATTAACCTGGAGGATTACGTTGGGTCTACATTGAAGAATATGGTCGCTAGTGATGCGTTCTGTATGTATCATTCCCTTGCGAGGGATAACAAACCAAAATGTGCGTTGAACAACGGTATGAAAATTAGGACCTGGTTACGTGGGAAACAGGATCGCTCGGATAGTCCGATTTATATGGAGCCAATCAGCATACCATCGCAATCGGGGGAGAGGAAGCGTATCAACACCGTAAATGACGTTGCTCAACACATTGTACCAAGGCCCACCAAGCTCAACTTCATAACGAAAAATTCACCGGGCGAGAACACACGTGTTTCCCCGCCTTTGTGCGAGACACCAGAGACCCTGGAGACGCTTACGAACGGGTCAATGACATCACTTAGCGGGGAAAGTAACGCATCTGCTTCTTACGTCACCGGCGAGCTGGTTAGCCTGTTTAAATGTAAAGGAACACCAACCCGCCTCTCCCGCGCACCGACACCCCCACCGACGCCACCGCGAGTCACAGTGCATCGTTATTCGTTGAGTAAGAACTTCAACAATGAACAGCTTAGAGGTGATCGACGGGATGCGGATAATAAAAGCATCCACGAAAGGGGTCTATCCCGCAGACCGTATTCCGAAAGTCTGGTGTAGACCCGCTGCGATAGTCGCTAACACGGATATTCATACACGGCCTGGCACGCATTGGGTTGCGATTTACGTCAACGAGGATGGCAACGCTATCTTTTTCGACAGCTACGGGTTCCCACCAATTATCCCACAACATTACAATCGCTTGCGAAGAAACGCCAGAACTCTCCGATGGAGTGGAAAACCCCTACAATCAGAGACATCGAAAGTTTGTGGGGAATATTGTATTATGTTTCTGTATTACATGGCTCGTGGCTGCAGTCTTGATCGTTTCCATAGACTTTTTTCATCGGATAAAGCCCGAAACGATCGTACAGTAACTCTTTTCTACCAGAAAAAGATAGCGCAAGCGGGGCGGGCCAAAGACACAAGTGTATGCGTCGGACTCTCAGGGGACGGGAGGCATACCCTCGGTTGTGTCCAGTCGTGTATACCTGTGGAGTGCTGCTATTCGTGAAAAATTATAATTACCCCGTGTACCTATTGCTGAGGACCAACCAGAGGCCTCCAGGGAGGATCGTTGACTGTAACCATCGTCGTAGTGCTGCTGATTTGTCACCCCCGTTTGACTCGCCCCTTCACCTACACGGCTTTAAATACGGCGGTAGCGCTGTCCGTGAACATCAAACACAGAGTTCCTCGTCTCTGGATCGGTATAGCTCTATCAACCGAGTCAACGTCCTGTCGTCCCTTGCCACAACACGAATCGAGGCCGACATCCAGGGAGATTATCATCTTCAGTCTTGGTCGGTTTCAAAGAGCAACACACAGCGCTAAGCACAGCGGCCATCGTCTCTATTCAACTCAACAGTCGGCGTCTCTATCGTTTTGGCATTTCTTATCAAATCTCCAGTGTTTGACAACCTTACCAGACGCATAAGTATGGCTGCGGATTACCCACAATCGCTGATCACTGAGTACCCGCTGGCCGTCTACGTGTATGAGCGTCTACCGGGGTGGATACCCATTGGCTCAGAGACGCTGTACATGTATTGGGAACCACAAAACGACTTCTGGGCACCATCCGATTGGAGGAGGCTGCCAGCGAACATCCTCGACGAGTGGATACGTCTTGTTAAAGAGAATCACGAATCCGTGATAAAACTCGGTGGTGTTTATTACTTTTACCAGCACGGCGTCGTACACCCCGTTAACCAGCCTTACAAGGAGATAATTTTTACAGATTCATACCTAACGATGGGTTACGAGCGATACAGATAAAATCACACACGCACACATACACACACACCGGCGCGCGAGCGGGCTAGCGAGAGGGAGAGGGAGAGAGAGAGAGAGAGAGAGAGAGAGAGAGAGAGAGACAATGTACTTCCCTCTCGATAATAAAACCTTTTGAAATGTATCCCCCGTAATAATTTTCTACGTCGCTCATCAACGCATGTACCAGACCGTATGCTGTTGAATAAAAACATTTATGTCTTGTCGAAAATAATTTCTTTTTGTTCAACCATCCCCCTAACCCATCCACGGTATGAGACCATCCCTACCATGCGCAGCGCACCGAAACCTATTTTACCCACCATATCTGCGAAAGCGAATCACCTGACAATCATCGCTGCGATCATCGTCGGTATAGTAGTAACCTCACATACCTACCCCTCCGCTACCCCCCGCACACCCCCCGCACATACCGCCACTAGCCGCTGCTACCCCCACCACCGATCCCCCAAAACTGAGCCCCCACCACCAATTCTCCATACGGCCGCACCGAGACGGTCTGGCCCGCCAGACATCACGTATACACCTCACCCAGGATGACGTCACAGTCGTCTCCCCATAAGCTATCTTTACTACTGCTCACGAAGAGAGTGATCGGAAGGGAGAGCGGAAGGGAGAGCGAGAATGAAAACTACCGTCAGCGCCGCTAATCGAGAACTAACCTTGGGGGATATTCCCTAATAAAATCGGCACATAATATCCTTAAGAACTGCCCTTCTATGTACGTCTGAATTCGTTGCTTATGCGCTGCCTTCGGAGGCGCAAAAAAAAGTTCCTCCACTACTGACATGATTCCAGCCGATTGAGTAGCAGAAACCGAAAAAGCAAAAAATTTCGTTAAACTGGAGGGTATTTCCTGTACAATGACGTAGGATTTTCGAAACATATCAAAATCTAACAAAATGGCGTAGTTATGACAAAAAGTCTGTTTTCTTGCCTATAAAATGGTCGTTTTTTTAGATGCCACATCGTCAATTTTCATCCAATAAAAAATATCCTACGTCATTGCAGAGTAAATATAGTCAAGAATACTCAGTTCAAATTTCAAGTCAATCGGATAATTGCTCTTTGAGTTACAATGTCAGCAAATTTGAAAATTTTTTTTTGAACGATTTTTGAAAATTATTTTTTTTCATCGCGCGCCTACCATATCTATATCTGACGGGCTCAGCTACGGCTATACCTATGTATCTTATCGCGCCTTCCGCTTTGTCCGGATCTTCGTCGAGTGTGTTTCGAGAAACCCCCTCCAACGTTTCCACGACCAGCGCGCTTATAGTGTTAAGACGGAATGACACCTCATCGCGGTCGGTATGGTAGAACAATTATAGATACCCAAAAATCTCTCAAACGGCTCTTCAGATCCCATCGAAACTTTGACAAACGACGTCAAATAGATAGACGAATAGCTGTCTGCCCCTCAAATTCGGAAAATTTGAGGGGCAGATTCCGTCTTAAACCTCGTATAGCGAATTATGATTTTTACGGATACATTGTAATGGTGCCTGCGCTCGGGACTCTACCTTTCGCTGTATTATGCGGATGATACGAATTGAAAATAATAAAATAAAAAAAACAGAACAATTAGGGAAAAAAACTTTTTAAAAAATCGAAAAAATGAAAGAAAAAATCACGAAATGAAAGAAAAAAATAAAATATTTTTTTTTAACGGAAAAAAAATCGAATAAATAAACCAAAAACAATGAACGAAAGGTGAAGGAAAAATGGAAGAGGTGCTCTGCGGCCACCGCAGTGTTCTACGCACCCCACGATTCCACACACCCATCCAAGGTGCCCTGTGCCTTGGATGGGTGTGTGGGTATGGGGTTTTTGGTTTTCATGTTTGATGAATAATTTATTGATACCCAAATATTTAGATGAATTTAGAAAAGTTTATTGGTACCCACACACCCATCCAAGGCACAGGGCATCTTGGATGGGTGTGTGGGTACCAATAAACTTTTCTAAATTCATCTAAATATTTGGGTATCAATAAATTATCCATCAAACATGAAAACCAAAAACCAGCATTACACTCAAAACGACAATGCGGCCGGATTTCGCGGTGGGTAGGGTGGCGGGGGGGGGGGGGGGCACCAGACGAAGATCTGCACAAAGCGGAGAGCGTGATAAGCCATAGCGATAGCTGAGCCCATCAGCTATAGATGTAGCAGGCGCGCAATGAAAAAAATGACTGTAGAAAATCGATATCTCGAAAACTATGGCATCTCGCCAAAAATCCTTTTAGGGGATATCTTATAACATTAAAAGGAATGTGTATCCCAAATTTCAGGCAAAATTCGGTTCCCGCTTTTCGGAACTTTATCCAAAAAAATCAACGACGAAACGCGTTGAAAAAGAAAACACCGATAGGACTGTGGAAGGTTTAAAAAGAAATCTTCAACCCTTTCCGCGGTCGTTTCGGCGTTTTTTTTTCAACAGTAAACATTATGGATAACTGTGTATCATAAATGTTTCTTTATCCTCAATGAGCGTCGTGGCTGAGTTGGTAGCATGACGGATTAACGATGCTTGCGGTCCGGGTTCGGTCGCCGGTGAATCGATTTTTGAGAATTTTTTTTTCTTCATTGTAGATTTACATAATTTCGAATTTCCTCTCGCTGTAGTTACTTTCGCCTGTCCAGGCATTATTTATTATATTTTATTCATGTATGTTTAATATTAAAAAATATACATTGCTACTGGGGATCGAACCCCCGACGTCTACACTCAGAGCCCGCACGCTGATATCTCAACCGCGAGGCTCTTTGACCGCAAACTTGCCTTACACACTTATCCAATCTTTGAGGTAGTTCTGTAGTTTTGGTCAAATCTTAGAAATTGGCAGAACTCTAAGTGTGGTGTAGATATGACCTTCATGGACTGATGCCCAAAAATTCAATTCGATTCACCGTTTAGTTCATGAGATAACTGCAATTGAATATGGGTATTTTTGTTCGCGATCCCTATACCTAACACGTAAACCGATAGGAGATTGCTCGCATTTCTCGATATAGGTTCTGAGCGGATCTTTGGATTTCAAAATAAAAACACACGTGTACGCAGTACTATTGTGGGATTGATTTTTTTTTAATGACAAATTTTGATCGTCTATTTTCGGAGATATCGACTTATGAAAAGTGGTAATTTTATTCCACACCGAACTCGGGTCCAACTATCTTTAACGGATCGGCAACAGTGTACGGTGCAGCTAGCTGATCGGCGCGTGGTCTGGGAACTCGAAGCGTGTTTTTTCCCCGAGTTCTAATGATTCTAAGACGGATGTGAAATAAATTCATTCTGCAAACAAATTTAATTTGCTTAATTTATGCATGTATTTGTCTTTGTTATAGCGAATACAATCTAAACTGTCGTCAAGATGTTGTAAATCCACGATCTGACGTCCTTCGACATCGACCTTTTGTTGCTGATCGTTGAGGTTATGGTTATTCTCATGGCGTTTAGCTGCATTTGCTTGACACATGGCTGCCACAGCTTTCAGTCTTTTAGCAAGCGCCTGTTGTCTTGTAAACTTTTCTTTGTAGCGCATTTGGGTTGAAATTTTCACGCTTTTTAAATTTATATAAAATATTTGGCGAAAGACGGATCGTAGGAAGCTCAACGCTATGACTGCAGGAAAATCGCGCTTTTGCCACGATTACAGCGCCGTTCTCTATACGAGTATGAGACCTATCTATGCATGAGGTGCAAATGTGTGGGACATATAGAGGGTACAAGCTCTGTCAAAAATTTACAACCACCAGCATCGTATAGGCATTGGATGTAATTATACGCTTCGACGGAAACTTTTGGCTCATACGTGTAGTACCTAATGAACTACGTTTTAAAAAAATCATTGCAGGACCAATTGCATATTGCTTTTATGACCCCAAAGTATTTTTGAAGCCAAAAGAAGGCAATTTTTCCAAATTCCTAGAGTGGTGTTATCCCTCATAGAAAAGAAATTGATTTCTTATCTTCATAAATGTATATCCCCCCTTAAAGAGTTTAAAAGAATCTCGCACGTGTTAGCGAAAATCGGCAGAAAATTATGAAGCAACTCGTCCACTTCTTTGATGTTCGCTATTTTGGATCATCGCTCGTTTGCATATCTAAGATCTACACATTCGAGGTTTGTATCCTCAATATATGGCTTTTTTCTATAGATGTTATTGACGAATATTAGATACTCACTTCTTTCTATTTCGGAGACATGAATGTTCTAGATTGTTTGAATAAGTATTTGTACGACTCAAACTGCAGACAATATGAATACACGTTCTCGAATAACTAATCCTTTGGTGTAATAGTTATTCGATTTCGTCATCGGACGAAAGATACAATTTCGATTAATTTACAGTCCGTTATTTTGAATTTATAATTCTGTCATTTCGAAATCTTTGTCGTTCTATATTTGGCTTTTCAAAGTTTTGACCCCGCCCCAATGTGAAATGTGTTGGAAAAAAATGCCGAAGCACACTTACCCAATGTGAAATGTATCGTGAAAAAAATTCCGATGGAAACACTCAAAGTTCTCTTTGAGCCTTTCTCGATCGTTTCAGCACTTTTCTTCAACAATTTTTTAAATTCATTTTCTAAGGGGCACAGTAAAAACTCATTTACGAATTGGGAGAAACATTAATTTTTTCATCATATATTCCAATGCCGTTTGCACAAAAATTTTAAAGGCCCGCTCGTTTTGAGCAACTTCACCAACTTCACTGAGTGAACTTCACCGTCAGCAGCAGCTGACCGCCACTCTTCTTTTTATTGCGGCGCCAAAATTTCTTCTAGTAACTGTAAAAAAACAAATAATAAAATAAACTAATAAAATATCAATAATTACCGGTGCAATGGTCTAGTGGCTAGCGTATTTGCCACTAAACCATTTCACCGGTAATTATTTATATTTGATTATTTATTTTTTAAAGTTACAAAGACGGCATTTTGGCACGGCAATAAAAAGAAGAGTGGCCATCAACAGCAGCCGCAGCGGCAAGGGACGCCTGAGAGAGCCCAGGGCGCGAGAAGGGAGGCTATCGTTAAGACAGTGGCACGAGCGAGGGGAGCGGCCACAGTCGCTCGTCCCGCCGGACGCATGGTGAAGTGGCTTAAGGAGTGAGATGCAGTCAGAATTTGAAAAAAATCGATTTTTTTTACACTTTCTTGGAGTATGATGTTTCGAAAATATTCCCTGACAATTTTAAGTCAATCCGATGAATAGTTTACGGGATATCCCGCAATTAGTGAAGAGGCGTCGGGTCCCCATGGCAGGTAGCAGTTGACAAACGCGCAAACGATAATACCCGGGAAGGCAGAATGCTTCGAAGACAACAACAAATTGATATTTTGGAAGCTTCCACATCGGCAGAAGCCTTATTGTATGGGCCAGGAATTGATGATTCGATGTAAGTAATTTTTTAATTAGTATTTCTATACATAAATCAAGTGTAAAATTGAAAGCCGTTTGAGAAATTTTCAAAAATTTATTACTCAAAAACTATGATCTTGAGCAAAATTTTATTGAAAATCCTTTCATTTTAAATTTGCCCAAAATGTGGAAAAAAATCATTTATCCCGAAAAACTTCAATTTTTTGAAAAATTGTTCTAACAACTGTCTATAAACAATTGAACGCTCGACTTTCCGGCAAAAAATTGTGGTATTCGGATTCGGCCGATCAAAATACATAAAAAAGTTTAGCTTCATCCATCGAGCTCAACATTTTACGAACATATAATACCGTATCGACATCGAAAAACTTTGTACGCGTTTTTCTCGAAACTATGTTTTTCAAGTCGATGACCACTATAATTAAAAAACCAATCAATGGATTTTGATGAAATCTAGTGTGCTTATTGATCGCATTAAAAACTAGTCCTTAATCGAAGGATTTTCATTTTTGTTGAAAATTTCTATTTTTTTTAACCGTAAACGAGCGGTTTTCTCGTCGAAAATCGAAAGATATCTGTCGAAAGCCGCCATTTTGTTAATTATAAAAAGGCTTCGATTAAGGACTAGATTTATTATTGAACTGATAATTTTTTTTGTTGTTTTTTTTTAATTTCAGATGATCCAGTAAAATTTTATGATGGTCACCACAAAACCCTACATGCCGATGGGGGTCCGACAAAGATGGTGATATTTTTTTGAATAATCAATATTTTTCCTTGAAAATTTGGACAAGTCAAGTCGAAATATAACATAAAAAGTCTTCGTAACCACTGCGGTAAAACAAACTTAATTACTATTTTTTAAAAACTATTGAAAATGCTCGTTTTTTCACGCCTCTGACTGCATCTCACCCCTTAAAACGAGCGGGCGTTTAAAATTTTGGTGCCAACGGTGTTAGAAAATATGATGAAAAATAAATGTTTCTCGAATCGAATAACTATTACACCGAAGGATTATCTATTCGAGTAATACAAATACTGATCCAAACAATCTAGAACATTCATATCTCTGAAATAGAAAGAAGTGAGTATCTAAGATTGGTAATACCATCTATAGCAAAAAGCTATATATCGAGGATACAAACTTCGAATGTGTAGATCTTAGATAGGCAATCGAGCGATGGTCTAAAATAGCGAACACCGAAATAGCGAGCATCAAAGAAGTGAACGAGTTGCTTCATAGTTTTCTGCCAATTTTCGTTAACACGTACGAGATTATTTGAAACTCTTTAAGGGGGGATATACATTTACAATGATCAAAAAATCCATTTCTTTTCTTGAAGGGATAACAGCACTCTAGGAATTTGAAAAAAATCGTTTTCTTTTGGCTTTAAAAATACTTTGGGGTCATAAAAACAATATACAATTGGTCCGCAGCGATTTTTTTTAAGGTAATTCTGTAGTTACACGTCTGAGCCAAAATGTTCGGTCGTAGAGTATAGTAACATCCAATGCCTATACGATGCTGTTGGTTGTAAATCTTTGACAGTGCTTGTACCCTCTATATGTCCCACACATTCGCAGCTCATACATACATAGGTCTCATACTCGTATAGAGAGCGGCGCTGTAATCGTGGCAAAAGCGCGATTTTCCTGCAGTCATAATGTTGAGCTTCCTACGATACGTCTTTCGCCGGATATTTTATACAAATTTAAAAAGCGTGAAAATGTCCACCCAAATGCGATACAAAGGAAGGTTTACAACAAAAAAAGGCGCTTGCTAAAAGACTCAAAGCTGTGGCAGCCATGTGTCAAGCAAATGCAGCTAAACGTGATGAGAATAACCATGACCTCAACGATCAGCAACAAAAATTCCCTGTCGAAGGACGTCGGATCGTGGATTTACAACATCTTGACGACAGTTTAAATTGTATTCGCTGTAACAAAGACAAATACATGCAGAAATACATGCATAAATTTAGCAAATTAAATTTGTTTGCAGAATGAATTTATTTCACATCCGTCTTAGAATTACTAGAACTCGGGCAAAAAAACAGGCTTCGAGTTCCCAGACCACGCGCCGATCAGCTAGCTGCAGCGTACACTGTTGCCATTCCGTTACAGATGGTTGGGCCCGAGTTCGGTGTTGAATAAAATTACCACTTTTCATAAGTCGATATCTCCAAAACTAAACGGTCAAAGTTTGTCATTTCTTAAAAATCAATCTCACAATAGTACTGCGCACACGTGTGTTTTTGTTTTGACATCCAAAGATCCGCTCAGAATCTATATTCAGAAATGCAAGCAAACTGCTATCAGTTTACGTGTTAGGTATAGGGATCGTGTACAAAAATACCCATATTCAATTGCACTTATCTCGTGAACTAAGCGGTGAATCGAATCGAATTTTTGGGCATCAGTCCATGAAGGTCACATCTACACCGCACTTAGATTTCAGCCAATTCTTAAGATTTGACCAAAATTCGATCCCCGGTAGCAATGTCTTTTTTTTATATTAAACATATATGAATTAAATATAATAAATAATGCCTGGACAGGCAAAAGTAGCGACAGCAAGAGGAAATTCGAAATTTTGTGAATATGAAATGAAGAAAAAAAAATTGATAAAAAATCGATTCACCGGCGATCGAACCCGGACCGCAAGCATCGGTAATCCGCCATACTGCCAACTCAGCCACGACACTCATTGAGGATAAAGAAACATTTATGATACACGGTTATCCATCATGTTTACTGTTGAAAAAAACGCCGAAACGACCGCGGAAAGGGCTCAAGATTTCTTTTTGAACCTTCCACAGTCGTTTCGGCGTGTTATTTTTCAACGCGTTTCGTCGTTGATTTTTCGGATAAACTTCCGAAAAGCGGGAACCGAATTTCGACCTGGAATTTGGCATATACATTCCTTTTAATGTTATAAGATATCCCCTAAAAGGATTTTTGGCTACACGCCATAGTTTTGAAATAAATAACTTTTAAAAATCGATATCTTGAAAACTATCGAGAGTCGCCAAAAATCCCTTTCGGGGATATCTTGTAATATTGAAAGAAAGGTGTATGCCAAATTTCAGGTCGAAGTTCGATTTCCGCTTTTCGAAAGTACACTCATTCATTTAATGTATAGGTTTGGTCGCGCTAGCTGCTACACTCGGCAGTGAAAACGGAACTAGGGCAGTGTCTAGGGAGTGCAGCTTATTTCCTCGCGGATAAGCAACTCTAGCGCGAACGCGATAGTGTACAGAAAACATGGCGGCGACCTAGTGGACCACACCTTAACCTCAAACAACACATGAGATTACGGAGTCTCATCTAACCGTTAAAGAGATATACCGTGTAACCTCGAGTTTGCTGATCTCGTAAACTGATTACAATGGACGGTGTTATTGAAATTATCAACTTGTACTTGTAATTGTGCTCAGAATGGATGTATTGATACAAGTTTTACATAGAATGGAGTGTTAGTGATACGATTGTAGAAATCCAAAACCTTCACAAATGCACACGTTGTTGTCAACATCACCGACTAAGCCGCTTTCTGAATCTCGGAACAGCACTGCTGACTTAATTTTTTGTTCCTGTTCCATGTTAGCTTCTGTTTGCGTTGATAGTAGATTTGATGTATTGTGATACTGCGAATTTATAATAAACACTTGTCATTATATCTTGTCCATTTTTTTATCACCTTGATCAATAGAAATTGATAATTATAATACTTTGCTATTTTGAACCTTTATTATTGATTGTTTTTCATAATGAATGAGAATTTGTTTGTGATTGCGTTATACATTTTAGGACATGTCAATTTTTTAATCACCTCGATCGATAGAGATTGATAATTATAATAGTTTGTTATTTTGAACCTTTATTATTGATTGTTTTTCGTAATAAATGAGAATTTGTTTGTGATTACCTTAAACATTTTAGGTTATGTCGTACTCACCTCTGTATACACTCACTGACTGTTTCGCTGGTTATGGTGTTATTCTAGTAAAATCACTGTTACACTTTTCGTGTACTTTTACACCTCGTCAAGATCGAGTGTAGAAAGTCTAGGGTTAGTGACACGAAAGTGTAGCTACACTCGCAACGCGAACAGCGGCGCGTGACGTCATTTCCGTTAAAACGAACGCGAAAGTGTACACTCCCTAAAAAAGTGTAGAAAGTGTAGCTAGCGCGAACAAACCTTATATTCTAATCCGCAGTACTGCCACACATATATGGCGAGCTCGATCGTCAGAAAACCTCGCTCCGTTCGCCTGTCGAGTGAGCACGATTGGCGAGGGGTGGAGACTTTTCCCCCACCCAGCTACCCATTCGTGTTTACGCTGACTCAGCCCCCTGACCAGGGAGGCTAGAGTGGGAGGAGTCCGATCTCTTATGGAGAGACTTGAAAAAAGTGGCTACAAAAATGTGGTCATACCGGGATGGCGCCACTATTGCTAAGACGTCGAGAAGTGAGCTGCGTGTGACAGAGACGGAACAAGTAAATAATGAGAAGTGAACTGTGCATAAGGCAGCATGATACTTGAGAAGTAGGCTGCGTGCGAAAGAGATGCAAAATGATATATAGCCAGATCGCGCGCAAAAGTTACCCCCTCTCTAGCCTCTTACGCGCCCATCACACAATCATAGTAGCGCGCGTTCGTGAGCGAGCGACGCTCGGACATCTTCGGAAAGAGCCGAGCGCGCCGAAGTTTCCCGACCGCGCCTTCCGCAGCTACACCAACACATGGACGCCGAGCTCGTTCATGTGCGGCCAAGCCGAAACGAAGGCTTCGAGGGAAAAAGCAATCTGAGCACGACTCGCGCGTGACGTCACTCGACGGAACGCGCGAGGCTTTTAGACGATTTCAATGCTTATTTAGCTCTTGATTCTCTGCGTTATCAATGTATACAAAAAAATGTATCGGGCACCCTGATCGCTTTTTTTTTAGTTTATACGTTAATTTAAATATAACAATAAATCCAAATTACAACTTATTTGTCTTCTAAAAAATTGTTTACACTCTACTCACACCCATCCTTATGCCAAATAAATTATAATTCATCAAAGTAAGCGGAAATATATTTATATTCGTATTATTATATTAATTCTCATACTTTCATCAAGCGATAAAGCATTATCCCCAAAAACAAGCGAATCATTCATCTGGCCGCGAATCGTCAGTACCGAAAAGTGCATATTCTACAAGCGATGAGATGGTCTCGTTGGTAGCGTTCCTGGCTTCGGTCCGCAGGGGCGCGGGATCGTTCCCCGCGCTCAGTGCTTTTTTTAAAATTCTGATTACCATTAATTTTTATTTGATTAGTTATTTTTATTAGTTATCATTATTATTTTAATTAGTTATCTTTTAGTGTCGAAAAATTTATCGCGCACTCCGACCGCTTATTTGATTAGTTTGTACGTTAATTTTAATTTAATAATATATCTAAATTACAACTTTGTTATCGTCTAAAGAATTGTTTGCGCTTTATAAATTGTAATTCATAAAAACTAAGCGAAAATATATTTATATTCGCATTATTATATTCATTCTCATATACTATCATCAAGCGATAAAGCATTATCCCCAAAAACAAGCCACATCCATCCGGCCGCGAATCGTAACTTACGAGAATGAATATAATAATACGACTATAAATATATTTCCGCGCTAGCAATTTTGGTAACTGCAAAGTCAACCGAAATAATCAACGGTTGAATTTGGACAGCTTTACAACTATAAAGTCGACCGTAAAAAAATCCTAATGGTTGATTCAACGGTTGTTTAACCGCGGCCATTTTGTTTTTGCTGGATGGTTGTCTCACTCCGTCGCACAATCTGCTGCGGATATCCCCCCCCCCCCCCCCCAGTGTTTGATGACTCAATTCTCCGCAAATCATCAATTTAATTATCAAGACAGTATAATTTGATTAATCATTAAATATATTGCGTCGAGTCAACCATCCAATCAACCGCCGAGTTAACCATCGAGTCAACCATCCACAGAAAACGCAGGATGGTCGACTTTCAAAGATGAACAGTTGAGAAGCTGTCCAAATTCAACCGTTGAACTTTTACGTTAACTCAACTGTCTTGTACAACCGGTTGACCAGAATGACAGGGCGCTTACTTTTATGAATTACAATTTATTTGGCATAGAGACAGGTGTGGGTAAAGCGCAAACAATTTTTTAAAAGATACATAAGTTGTAATGTAGATTTATTATTACATTCAAATTAACGTACAAACTAATCAAATAAGCGGTCGGAGTGTGCGATAAATTTTTCGGCACTAAAAGATAACTAATAAAAATAATAATGATAACTTAATAAAAATAACTAATCAAACAAGAATTAATAGTGATAATAATTTAAAAAAAAAGCACTGAGCGCGAGGAACGATCCTACGCTTCTGCGGACCGAAGCCAGGAACGCTACCAACGGGACCATCCCATCGCTTGTAGAATATACACTTTCTGGTACTGACGATTCGCGGCCGGATGGTTGATTGGCTTGCTTTTAGGGATAATGCTTTATCGTTTGATGAAATTATGAGAATTAATGTAATAATACGAATATAAATATATTTCCGCTTACTTTTATTAATTATAATTTATTTGGCATAAGGACGGGTGTGAGTAAAGCGTAAACAATTTTTTAGAAGATAAATAAGTTGTAATTTGGATTCATAATTATATTTAAATTAACGTATAAACTAAAAAAAATAAGCAATCAGGGTGCGCGATACATTTTTTTGTATACATTGATAACGCAGAGAATCAAGAGCTAAATAAGCATCGAAATCATCTAAAAGCCTCGCGCGTTCCGTCGGGTGACGTCACGCGCGAGTCGTGCTCACATTGCTTTTTCCCTTGAAGCCTTCGTTTCGGCTTGGCCGCACATGAACGAGCTCGGCGTCCATGTGTTGGTGTAGCTGCCGAAGGAGCGGTCGGGAAACTTCGGCGCGCTCGGCTCTTTCCGAAGATGTCCGAGCGTCGCTCGCTCACGGACACGCGCTACTATGATTGTGTGATGGGCGCGTAAGAGACCAGAGAGGGGGTAACTTTTGCGCGCGATCTCGCTGCACTGCTTGCTGGGATGCGTATTCGATCCTCTTCCATCTCTCTTACACGACATCGATACTCAGCTTCGTGCTCGAGGTTTTAGAGATAGTGGCGCCATCCCGGTCTGACCACATTTTTGTAGCCACTTTGAAATGCACAGATCGGCCTCCTCCCACTCTAGCCTCCATGCCCCTGACACTGGCCTACTATTCCTATACGATAAACCAAAACACGTTTTGTCCCGGCTTTTTAGTTCTTGAAATCGCCACTGCCTAGCGTTGAGTGTTGTGTGACAGCCTTCGGCTCTAAATACTTCGATCAGCTAAACGATTCGATACTTTCGTGGCTTTCGCCTGTTATCGTTATGGTGACGTTATTTGTTGTGTTCAAATGGAAAATCAGTAGAACGGAAAATCATTCCAAATATATCAATAGATTTTTATTCATGTAAGATATTCGAAACACCGGCGCCACGTACATATATATGCATGCCTGTCATACGACTACTAGCGCCACAGTGCGGCTAGGACATTTTGCGAACAGCATTTATCTACCCAGATAAACAAGCGTACGATTCCCCTACGGCACTCCACGGCGTAAAGTTACCGGACCATTACCGTACTGTCACGCCGAACTATTCCACGGCGTAATGGTACGGTACCGGTACGCCGTGCGATTCGAGCGGTTCGTACACGAGCACTACGGCGTACTGTTACGTACCGGTACGGTACTAGTACGCCATTGGAAGATAGCTTATTGCACCATCTTCCGCCTCTCTCGCGTTACGGCCAGGGAGACTAGAGAGAAGGAGTGGACACAGGATAGGCCAATACGTAGTTCCAGCGTCTTAAAAAGTCCGACCTTCAATAGTTCCAGATTGTGCCACTAGCAGCTCTCCTGACGATAACGTCTCAAATAATTATAATAGTCCAAACTTAACGCATGCGCACAAATAATAAAAGAATTTTATTTCGGTGTGTTTGTGTGCTCTGCATGGAGACTAGAGTAAAGGAGTCCGAACGCATATGGCCGAATGCGTGAAAAAGTGACATGTAAAAGCGATGATATTTCCTAGTTTGAAATTCAGCCACGGTAGCGCTCTTGTTCCAAAGATACTGCTGTGAAGTTTCGCGTTGGTCATACAACTAAGTGAGCTCTGAGTTTTATTTCCATTTTATACGTCTTTATTCGCGGTGTATTTCTTTTGCGTGTGTATAAAGTGTGTATAAAGTGAAAAAAGTGCTCCTGCAAAATATTGTGACTCGTCACCTCGTAAAAGATAACGTACTGGTAAGGAGAAGGCATTTTTTTTTTACATATTTAATGACATTTGGGGTAATATTTTGTTATTATAATTTGCCGGTGAAATAAATTGAGGTTATGGCGCCATTTGTGACGTTTTTTTTCCACGCTCGAAGCCGGCGTAATTTCTATTGCAGTGAGGGATTAATGTGCATATTTCGAGTTGAAATATGAACAAAATTAATAAACAATACATATTTTCAATTTCAACCATTATACTAGCTTGCAGCGTGGAAATTAGACGCCAGTTCAATTTATTCAACCTGCATATTACAATAACAAAATATCACCCCGCAAGACATCTAATATTTACAATAATGAATTTCTTTATTTTTGCAGATTGCTTCATCGAGGTCGAGATGGGTAAACCGCGCGCGTATCCGGGATGCCGAACTGGGCGACGTGCCGTCCGGGCGGAACGGACGCGTGCTGGATTACGGCAGCTATCGGTTTTTCAAGTACCCGGAGTAAGTCTTTTGCTCTACTTTTTTAAAATTATTTTTGACAGCAAAGCACTTAGCAGCGCTGCTCAGTAGCCAGTCAACGCGGTTTCCCTGTCGGGCTAAAAACCGCATAGCAGTGCCACCAAGTGCTTTGTTGTCGATTATGCAATCAATACAGCAAACTCCCGATAACTGTTTAATGAATAACTGTCGCTGACCCTCCTGCTTGAGGGGAAAGTCTCGCTCATGCTTTTGCTCTTTAGTGGCGGAGAGGGGTCCTTCGGTTACTGTCGCACCGCACAGATCAGGATTCTGACAGTGCGAAAGTTAGCGAAAGTTTACTGTACTTATAATATCAGTGCATGTCACTGACATTTTTTTGTGGTTTGAAATTAAATATTATATTAAATTACAGAATATGCTGCAGCGATGGAGCGAGGCCATCCAACACCAGCTTGCTCCGAGTGATCTAGTGTGCGAGCTTCGCTTCTCTGACTCCGATGTCGTCAAAGAAGATCGTACATAAATGCCTGATGGAGAAATCGTTATTATTCCCCGCAGGAACTATTCGTTGTTTGCAGATGCATTGCCCATCGCAGTAAATAACAGGGTAAGAATAGTAATATTTTATGATATACGGGTGTCCCACGATAGAATGTCATCCGTGAACTGCGGGGTTGGGGGTGAATTTCCATGCTTATATCAATCGTCCCGGAATTTCGACCCCAACTCCTCATTTAACGGATGGCATTCTATCGTGGGTCACCCTGCATAATCTGTATTGTATCCTTTGCGGGTTATTTTTTTGTCGCCTTTTTATTTTCCTTGGAATTCTCCTTTCATTTTACATTGTTTTCGTTTCTCTTCTCGTTATTTCCTCCTCTTTTCTCGTTCAATTTTTTTTGCAGCACCTTTCTCTCTTTCTTCAGTGCAATAATCAATAATTGTTTTTTGCGACAGGAGAACGTTGGCCAATCGGAGAAGAACGTTCCGTTCAACCCGTTACCAGGACCGTCTGGTGAACGTGCCCGAGTAGCGACGAGTTGCACGAGCAGCGCTCCAGTTGTACAACAAGGAACCTCCGGGGATAACGTGACTTCCAAAGAGGTTAGTCCGAGGGGTGGCTTGCAGTTCTTCGTGAATCAAAAAGAAATGTCTTGGAGGCAAAATGGGTTCTTATGATGAATTCTCGAATTTTCGTAATATGCTTCTATTGAAATAACTGCATTTTTCTGAAGAGATAGCGACTTCTGACTATGTTCATTCTTTTGTATTCAGTTGCCCTTTCTTATGCAACTTGGGTCATGGATATTGGATTCTTTTGCGATGTGTGGTAAATTTTGAAAGTCAGTCGTCGATTTTCACCAGTTTTGCACGGCCCCATTGGCCGAAAAAATTCGAAATATTTATTCGAAACAGATCGACTATTCTTGTGGCAAATTTTCTACTGAATACAAATCACATTGAGTTTGCATAAATTTAATTCAAATTTTATAATTACAACGATGCAATTACAATTGAATTGAACACAAATTATTAATAATATTATAATGACATTCAACCAAATAATTGAATTAGCTTTCATATTATATTTAATTAAATTTAAATTCATAAATATCATTTATATTCTATTTACCCAATTCAACTAAATATAATATTGAAATTATCTTACAAATCCAATTCAATTTCATTTAAATTAGAAGTAATAATTACCATGACAATCGAATGTCAAATTGTCTGCTGAACACGAATCACGTAGAGTTTTTATCGAAATCTCAAATTTAATTTGAAAACGAGGAAAAATCGATTTCCAATTTTTCTTAATACAACGCTTCTATCCAAATAAGTGTACTGTAATGAGATCCTCTATTTTTTCTCTTGGTCGTTCTTCTCCCTATTTTCTTCTTGTGATCCATACTACTGATACATATGTGCAAGTGGCCTTTCACCAAATTTATAGCTTCCGTGTACCTACATTTCGAATGCCACGCATGAGTTTCGACACTCTTGGGAAACCTATGATGAAGGCCCTCCTTGATACTCCTGGATCTTCATGAGCGCCACTTTCACGTCCGGCCAGTCGTATTAGGAACGCCCTAACTTTTCATTCGGCAATATGCTTTCTCAAGTCTTATGAAACCGATGGCCAACTTTTCTAACGTCACGTCAGCCCTTCCTCCCACCATCTCGACTTTCCCACACTCCATCACTATAAATTACCTTCTTTCTAAACTAAGGAAGTCAGTAAGTCTCCGAATACTGTACAACACTGAATCTCTGTCCACCAATTACCTGAATAAATTCGTCTCAAGTAGCTCAATCCGTGTTAACCGAGTTATTCCGTCCTACAACCGAGTTCTGGAGCGAGTCAGCCACTCCTTTCCTCAAAAATTATAATAAAAGTGTCCATCCCGACATCACAATTGGTGCTAAGTGTGGGGTGTGCTGACTAATCAACGCTGGGAATATAGGACCGATTGACGACACTCCGAGTCTACGAGGGACGACGTTTTAAACGGGATCTACGAAAGGAATCGGTGAGTAAAGACTCATTTACTCATTATCGCGAGCCGCAAATTATAACTACCGATTCCGAAACTGACTCAGTAAATCAAACCGAAATGTCGTTGTCTAACGTAAACGCAGCCATCAAAACGGCGTTCAGCCGAATAAAAGACTCAGATTCACAAACCGAAATGGAAGATAACGCTTCGCGCATTACGCACGCGTTACCGGAAGATTCTTTTGAAGAGCTAACACCGAAGGAAGCGCTGGAACTAATCCGTGAATTCGATGGTAAATCTCTGGGGGTCGAAACTTTCATTACGTCAATTGAAGATGTAAGACCACAAGTGAGCCGATCAGATTACCTTCGTCGATTAATAATCACAAAAAAAATTATCGGAGACGCGGCAAGAGAAATTCAAGAGTACGAGACAAACACGTACGAACAGCTCTATGAATGCTTACGGATCCTCTTCGGAAACTTGCAACCGGTCAGCGTTTGGAGAGACAAAAGATCGCGAATGTTTCAACAAAAAAACGAAAGTGTTTCGAGATTTACGAATAGATTTTTAGAAGTACAAAATCAACTCCTTTCCGTATTAGCTAATTCAACTCCAGACGAAACACAAAGACGATTCATTGTGGAATACGAACGCCAACAAGGGCTCGACCAATATCTGTTAGGGTTAAAAAAAGAGATTTCCACTGAAGTACGGGCTCAAAAACCGGAGAACATTCGAATGGCAATAGCTCGGGCACAAGCGGCAGAAGCCTACGACTACACAAGAGAGATGATGACGCGCAACATAAACATTACTGAAAGAAATACAGGTAGCTCAGAAATCCGCAAGCCGCCCCATCATAAATCTTTCGGGACTCCCTCAGCGGCACCGTTCTCTTCGATAATATGCCGATATTGCAATCGCATGGGTCACTCCGAACGTGACTGCCGTAAGAAAGCATACGACTCACAAAACCCCAACAGAAACGTACCACAACAATCGGGTTTTCACAACAGGCAGTCTCACAATCACCGACCAACGCGAACAACAGTGAATTATATACCGGAAGGAGAAGCAATCACTACGACACAAGAAAACATCCCCCGAGTCAATGCCATCGGATCCCCTAAACGAGTGGTCAAACTTCCCACACGAACAGCTAGCAGAATAGGCTGTTTTCTTCTCGATACCGGATCAGCCATAAATCTCATAAAAATCAACATGTTAACGGAAGGATCGCAGATAAATCGGAACATTAAAACACCGTTCTCCATGGGCAATGAACAACATGAATCCTTATTTGCTGCTAAACAGGAATTTCAAGGAAAGATTCACATCTTTCACGTCGTTCCCAATGACTTCCCATTAGACGAGGATGGGTTGATCGGTATTCCGTTCATGGAAAAGTACCAAACAAAAATCGGTATCGGAAGAGAAAATTACTTAATGTTCGACGATCAACGATTTGAATTCGAGAAAGTTTCTGTCACCATCCCGCCACGAACGATCTATTTTATTACGGTTCGTACGAATGTTGAAAACGGAACAGCCATCACGGACGAGAACAATCCAGGAGCAATAGTGCCTTGCATCTTCGAAGCCAAGGATTACGAAACCCGAGTGCCATTTTTGAATGACTCGGAAGAACCGATGACGGTTACAATTGACCAGCTACAGGGCATTCCTTTCTGTGAAGCCGCCCGTTCGCCTGAGGAGGAGCGCCAAGACGCACCGAAGGATGTAGCTCGTGTCAATGCTATAGAGATTACGAATACTGCCGAACGTATTCACACATTAAAAGAAAACGTTCGACTCGAGCACGTCCCACCAGATCAAGCAGAAAAGGTTTGGGACATCGTCTCCAGCTTTCCAGATGTATTTGCCCTACCTGGTGATCCACTCCCAGGCACAAAAATGGTCAAGCATCGGATCATCACGAGTGATGATACACCCGTGAACACCAAACAATACAGGTACCCGCCGGTTCACAAGGAAGAAATCGACAGGCAGGTAAACGAAATGCTGGAAAAAGAATTAATAGAGCCGAGTGACTCACCATACAACTCGCCTATTTGGGTGGTACCTAAGAAATCGGATGCATCAGGAAAACAGAAGTGGAGGATCGTCATTGATTTTCGGAAATTGAACGAAAAAACGACACACGACGCCTATCCTCTCCCATGCATCGACGAAATTTTGGATCAATTAGGTCGAGCAAAATATTTTACCGCATTCGATTTAGCGTCGGGATTTCATCAAATCCCAATGGACGAACGAGACAAGCAGAAGACAGCGTTTTCCACACCATCAGGTCACTATCATTACAACAGAATGCCGTTTGGATTGAAGAACGCACCCGCGACATTCCAACGCATGATGAATAACGCGTTGAGGGGATTGATCGGAAATACATGCTTCGTTTACTTGGACGACATTATTATTTACGGACAAACCCTCGACGAACACAATAAGAAATTAATTGACGTGCTGACCCGTCTTCGCGAGTCAGACTTGAAGTTGCAGCCCGACAAGTGCGAATTTCTACGGCCAGAATTGGAATTTTTGGGACATGTAATCTCGGAAGAAGGCGTAAAACCCAATCCAAAGAAAACAGAAGCAGTACAGAATTTTCCAAGGCCAAGTGACCAGAAGCAGATTAAACAGTTCTTAGGACTCGCTGGATATTACCGAAAATTCATAAAAGATTTCAGCAAATTAGCGAAACCACTTACAGAACTTCTGAAGAAGGATACACCATGGTCTTGGACAGACAAACAAGAACAATCATTCAGCCTATTACGAACAGCGCTGACGACATCTCCGGTCCTCCAATATCCGGATTTCGAGGGATCTTTCGTGCTCACAACCGACGCGAGCAACTACGCCATAGGTGCAGTGCTATCGCAGGGACCCATCGGTAAAGATCGTCCCATCGCTTACGCATCACGCACTCTTAATAAAGCCGAACAACGATATTCGACGACGGAAAAAGAGATGTTGGCAATAGTCTGGGCTGTCAAACACTTCCGCCAATATCTGTTTGGAAAGAAATTCCAAATTGTTACGGATCACAAGCCGCTAATCTGGATCCTCAAAACCTCGAATCCTCCAACGAATAGTCGCCTAATGAGGCTCCGGTTAAAACTAGAGGAATACGAATACGAGGCCGTTTATAAAAAAGGAACGCTGAATACAAACGCTGACGCCCTATCACGGATATACCCCGTAACTACCCGTCAAGGAAAGCACAACGGCGCTCCGAATGAGGGGGCCGAAAAGCAAGAAGTATCAGATATCGTCATCGAAGAAGAAAGCGACAACGCGGCAGACACCGAAAACACAGTGGAAAAAGAAAATGATCGAGAAGAAATGGAAAATCAAAATTTTCCCCTTTACATAGAGTTCGAACTATCGAAAGAAAGTCCACAGGTTCCTGAAATTTTGGAGGAAGCACCACCCAGGAACACACCGCGGATCAAAATAACCGACCAACTTGAAAACAGTGAAGATGAACTGCACCTCGATTTCACAAGAGATGAAATCGAGTGGAATAACGTGTTAGCCGAAAAACTGTCGGTTACCAATGAACCTACCAAGATTTATTTAGGTTGCAAATACCTGAATGAAAATCCAGTTACAAAAATGAGAATTAAGCAGATAATCTCGTTTATTTGGTCAAGGTCAAAACAGAACGACCCTTTCTTTATCTTTACGACATGGAACTGTACGAGCCAGGTACAGAAGAGGAACGGATAGACATCATAAAGCAATACCACGGGACAAGCGCCACAGGTCATTTCGGAGTAGCAAAGACCCTCGATCGGGTGAAGGCTGTTGCTAACTGGCCCAACCTGCAAAGAGACATCGAAGATTACATCCGTAGATGCGACACGTGCCAGAGGGTGAAGCTCGTGCGAACACAACCACGAGCAGAAGCAATAATTACTGACACACCGGAGAAACCCAACGAAAAAATTGCATTGGACCTTGTGGGTCCACTACCTGAAACGTACGAGGGTCATAAGTACATTCTTTCTGTACAAGACCAGCTCACAAAATACATTACACTGATCCCATTAAAATCACAGGATGCCCAAGCAACAGTGACAGCACTGGTTGAAAACTTAATTTACATTCACGGAGCTCCGAAAATCATCTTAACCGATGGCGGACGAAACTTCATCAGCCAAACGTTCAAGCATTTAGAAAAGCTCTTTAAGATCTCCCACATGACAACGACAACGTTTCATCCTCAGAGTAATGGGAGCCTCGAGCGAGCACACGGACCGATAAAAGAACAAATTAAAGCATTGATATACGACCGTCAAGAAGATTGGGACAAGAAATTAAAGTTCGTCTCTATGGCTTATAACACAGCCAAACACGAAGGAACAGGACTAACTCCATTTGAAATGCAGTTCGGAAGAAAACCCAATATTCCAAATAATTTGCCAGCTCAAAGGACTAATACGACGATTGACGAATACTTCGAAGGAATACGTGCGGATCACGAACGCATCGTCAAACGAGGACGCGATAATTTGATCGCAGCTAAAGAAAGATACAAGGCAGTCCAGGATGCTCACATACATCGCACTATACCCGTCTTCGCAAAAGGCGACGAGGTCCTCGTTGCTCAAGAGCGAGACAAGACACCCCTTGCCCCGAAGTGGGAAGGACCAGCCATTATTTTGGAACAAACATCAGACGTCAACTACGAGATCTTGCTTAAAAATAGAAGAAAATTAATCCACGTTAACAAATTAAAACCTTACCATAGAAACTAATCAAAAATTCTGTGCAGGCATTATGATTGCTGTTACTTCTTCCTCTCCTTGTAACGTGTGTTACATCCGAAGAATTAAGGGTGGAACCACTCGAAGGCACCGTATATATGGAAAATCTGGGAAGTGCCGTAATCTATCATCAAACCTGGACAGTAGTCAACCACGTCGACATCACCGAAATAAATCTACACCGAGATGAGCTGGATATGGCTTCGATATCCCTGTCAAGAATTTGCAATGGAACCGACAAAAAGGACTTCCGCCGAATCTGCATCAATCGAAATCTTTCGACAGAGGTTGAATAGAATAGAATCAAGAAGATCTAGACTAATGAACGTAATTGATTATAGACCTCGTCTCAAAAGAGGTGTTTCCAATTTTTATCAGCGAGATTGGTAAAATTTTGTTTGGAACTTTAGGGAATTCCGATGCTAAATATTATAACGATGAGATTGATAACCTTCATACTGACAATAAGAAAATGAGTACTTTAATTCAAAACCAAACCGTGATAGCTAAAGGCAGGACATCAACTCTTACCAAAGCATTTAAAGCTACTTGCTCTCCATGTATCAACGTGTGCAATAATTGTTTTCGTCAAAACAACGAACATGTAGACTACAATGTTAATTACGATAAGGTAATTGTGAAACCAACAGGTCGTCGGCGATCCACCAGCCTCAAGGCTTAAAAGAAAATTCATCTTGTTTTATGAATTTTCTTAAATAAGGGGGGAGGTGTAATGAGATCCTCTATTTTTTCTCTTGGTCGTTCTTCTCCCTATTTTCTTCTTGTGATCCATACTACTGATACATATGTGCAAGTGGCCTTTCACCAAATTTATAGCTTCCGTGTACCTACATTTCGAATGCCACGCATGAGTTTCGACACTCTTGGGAAACCTATGATGAAGGCCCTCCTTGATACTCCTGGATCTTCATGAGCGCCACTTTCACGTCCGGCCAGTCGTATTAGGAACGCCCTAACTTTTCATTCGGCAATATGCTTTCTCAAGTCTTATGAAACCGATGGCCAACTTTTCTAACGTCACGTCAGCCCTTCCTCCCACCATCTCGACTTTCCCACACTCCATCACTATAAATTACCTTCGTTCTAAACTAAGGAAGTCAGTAAGTCTCCGAATACTGTACAACACTGAATCTCTGTCCACCAATTACCTGAATAAATTCGTCTCAAGTAGCTCAATCCGTGTTAACCGAGTTATTCCGTCCTACAACCGAGTTCTGGAGCGAGTCAGCCACTCCTTTCCTCAAAAATTATAATAAAAGTGTCCATCCCGACATTACAGTACATTTTTATCCTGCTGAGATAGCGACTTATTATTCGCAGGCATTAACACAGTGTCAAGCTTCAATCTCCGGAAGCCGACGTCCAACCATTTTTGGTCAAGTCACACCAATACTTTCAGGACTTTAAGCAGCAAGGTCTCAGGGACATACATAAGGCAAGAAGGAGTCGGAATAATATTAATGCCCAGTGTAACAACTATTATACGACAGGTGAAGGACACCAAATTGTACAATCAGGCTCTCGCCAACAAGAGGCATGAAAAACGAATACTTTTTCTCTTGAAACAGGTATCGCGACAGAAACCCCAAGTACTGCGGTCAAGAAAAATACAATGGATCCCATTCAGAGTTCAGAGAAATTGAGAGCGCTCGAGGCTCAATATCGAACCACCGTCTCGAATAAATGTGGCGTGAAAGGGAAAAAGTGCGTGTACACTGGTACACAGCCGAGATATTAAATGTATGATTAATTAATGTTGAGTTCGCGTAGCTTGTGCATACTTCGGAGGGGCTGACCATCCCCGATACGTCTCGTGTCTACACGAGGGACAGATGTACAAATTATGAACAAGAGTTCCATTCAGCCGCAGTTTAAACTAATCAATTTTCAAGATAAGCATTGTGGCACTTTCGAAAATATTGATTTGAGAGAAAAAAAATGTATCCTTGGAGTAAATGATAATTATACAATTTTTTTAAATCGTTCAGTAAATATTGTGTAGATATTTATTGTTAGTCTGGTTTTTAAACCATTTTTATCAGCAAGCAAATATTGTTCGATCTTCCTTATATTCTTCTTCACTCGAGAGACACATCGAGGATTTTTCGTAACTCGCCACATTTGTTTTTTTATCAATTGAAGATTAAGAAATGATCAACACCGAATGTTCGTTACTGGCTTTATCGCAATTAAGCCAAACACATTTATTCGAAGACTCCAACTCACCTTGACGATCCTTGCGATATATGTTTTCCTTTAATAATCAGCGTTCGCTATCTCACAGCGTGTAATTAATTTGATTCGTGCTGCTAGAATAAAAATATTAATGCATGAAAAATCAGGCAACACGAACGAGAATAATGAGGCTCAGCGCAAGAAGTTCGAGCCTCGCTCGCGAAATCGGCGAAATACTTTTTGCAATGTTTAATTTCTGAATTTTGATACCCTTCATGTACGCACGCAGATATTGTAGATTAATTTATTGAAAACAAAAAAGAATTCATTATCAAAATGCAGTTGATATACGCGGTTGAGAATGTCTTGTATCCAGCAAAAGTCAGATGGCTATAAAAAGTTCAACGAACCGCCAACGAGCCTCCAGCCTGTCCTGCGCTACATCAATGTATAAGCTGTTCCACACCAACGTGAAATATTTTGAAAAATATATAATTTCATGAAATACAAGTCGTGTTCATTTTTGTGAAAAAGAAATCAACGAACTATGAATGATTAATTATACAACCAACCATCGTAAATGTACAATCTAATCGGGAAGATTTACACATTTTTTAATCCCACAACATCTCTGCCACCTTCGTATCTGTTTTTGAGCATTGTGAACATTTGATGGGCGTGTAAGAAACAAATAAAATATCGGTGGTCCCGAAATTAACGTTTATTATTCATTCATCGTCAGTATTTTTGTTTTGCGAGAGTTTTCGTCTATAATTAGCAGTCCATAAATGCCATTGAGTTTTTTAAGAAATTACTTACATTTAGGAGCAAAAATTAAACTGATTTTTTTCATTTCGACACTTAGTTTATGAGCAATATTTATTGCGAAAAAAACTTTCCCG